>OY986438.1:49515287-49604619 GCA_963920525.1 Dichetophora obliterata | reverse complement strand
CTTCTCTTCTCTTCTCTTCTCTTTGTGGGTTTCGTTAAACAAAAGATTTCCCTCTCAAAACAACTCAATTATTAACTCTACAGTCGTTGGAGGTCTCGCAGCTGCATTGTAGGTATAGAAGAAATAATTGATTACTTCATGTGTCTATTTACCACTGGGTTCATTGAATGAAATTTTTTCATTTTGTTCAGGTTATCAGTTCGAGAGAGCAATTAAGAAACAGCAACAACAACAATGCCACACAGCTTTGTTGAAGTGTTTTGAGTCACTCTCTTCTCTCTCGTGTATGCTACAGCAACGATGTTCAACAGAGCTGTGTTGCTATTGGTTTGCACTGTCCCATTTGGAAAAAAGGTTTTTACATTTGCCTAGTTTTACCTTTCTTAATGACAACTTACTCGAATAAAAATTATATTATGCTGACGTTAACACAGCTAAAATGGTACAACAATTTTATTTTGCGTAATAATATATAGATGTAAAAAATGCTATTAAAAGAAAAAATAAATTGCATCATCAGCGGAAAAAGAATCCGTACGCTGAAAATTGGGAAAACTATAGGGTAGCTAGAAATGCTGCTGTATTGCTGTAAGATATTGTTCTGCTAAGTTGAATTCTTCGCTACCTTTTAAAGTATTGTGGAGGAATCTGATGAACTTGGGTATTGGGAAAAAAATCTGCTACTGATTGCAACGTGTATCCTGATGTTCTTAATAATTTTTTCCTAGCTAACAATAGCAGTTCTGTAAACAGTACAATTGTTGATATGCTGATTGAACCAAATTTTCAATTTTCTGCTGTGAGTGAGAGTGACGTTGGCAAGTGCATAATGAAAATAAAATCAAATGCTGTCGGTGAGGATGGTATTTCGATAAAATTTATTAAACTTATTTTAACGCACATAAATAATTACTGCTTTACAACGTCTACTTTCCCACACTCTTGGAAAATAGAAAAAGTACTACCGGCTGCCAACCAATACTATTACCAATTAATACCAACGATTTCAGGCCAATAAGTATTCTGTCTTCGCTCAAATCTTTGATCAAATCTCAAAATACTTAAGCATAAGTAATTTGTTGTCTCCTTTACAGTCTGGATTTCGTGCTGGCCATAGCTGCACAACCGCTGCCATAAAATTTTTGGATGATATAAGTAGTGTCCGACCGAATATTCGGTTTCGGTTACGGCCGGTTTCAGCCCTTTTTGGCAGTTTCGGCTAGTTTCGTTTATTTGGTTATATTGAGGCAAACAAAACTTTTGGTAAAAATTTCGGAACATTTCAAGAATAGCGACAACTATAATTTTGATTTTTTTTGCAAACTATATGGATTTTGGCCTCCTTACTCCAAATCTGAAAAAATTGCAGGCCGCTCGCAATTGGTTTAGAAGATATAGGCTTCCAATGTTGAAAAAATAGCCTACAAATCTTGCTATTTTTCTAAATTTTTCAACAAAACTACACTCGATGGATATCACAAGAAAGGTAATTTAAGTACCTATTCAACAAGGTACCTATTCAAATATGAAAATCCATGCCAAACTTTTAAAGATATACACATTTTTAGTGTCGTGCTTTCGTAAAAGGGAAACCACTAGTTTTCCAGAGGAATTGTAAATATAATAATATGTATATCTTAAAAAGTTATGAATGGATTTTCATGTTCGATACATACCTCGTTGAATAGGTACTCGCATTACCTTTCTTTTAATACCCATAACGCGGAACACTAAAAAAACAGAAAGATTTGTAGCCCATTTTGCAACTTTGGAGGCCTATAACTTCTAAACCAATTGCCAGCGGCCTGAAATTCGGATTTCGATTTAGGAGGTTAAAATCCGTTTAACCAAAAAAAAAAAAAAAATATTAAAAAAGAGAGTTGTCGCTATTCTTGACTTATACCAAAATTTCTTGCATTGGTCATTTAATTCAAATATATAAGTTTGGTTTAATGAAAATATTTACAACGCATTGTACAAAACAAAAATAATGAATTCGTCTATAATTTCATTCATCGGGTTAACGCTAAACATTTTGGTTACTTTTATGCGTTCGATACTATTATTTTTGATATTATCATCTCTATTGCAATTACCATTAAAGTTTTATAGATACTTAAGCCAAAAAATGATAATTAAACTTCCGAACGAATTCTGTGTGTGTGGAATAAAGGAAAAGAAAACGAAATACATATTTCTATTTTTATAATACTAAACTAAAAACAGAAAAACTTTGCTTTGTAGTTCTAAAAAAATGTAGATTGTAGGTGCATACTATTTTGAGTGTGTACTAAAAAATAAAATAAAAAATTATCTGATTTATTATTATAGTAAACTTCAATATTCAAATTGTATTGTACTAGTAGTACTTTTGAGTCAAAACTTAAAGTTTCATATTAATAACCAGTTTCGGTTTCGGTTTCGGCCGAATATTATAAAATGGCCGAATATTCGGTTTCGGTTTCGGCCAAAATTCCGGTTTCGGTCGGACATTAGATATAAGGAAATCATACGATGAAGGCCTAGTTACTTTACTCTGCATGCTTGATTTTCCAAAGCGTTTGATAGCGTAAATCACATTCTGATTTTTCAAAAACTGAAGTGTTGGTATGAGTATTGTAATAATGCTGTAAGTCTTTTAGAAAGCTACTTGTCCAACAGATTGCAGAGAGTAAGAATAGGGGATAAGTGTTCTCAATTTGAATTGGTAAGCATTGGAGTGCCCCAGGGATCTATCCTTGATCCTCTGTTGTTTTCATTGTTTATTAATGATATTTTTTCAACCTGCAGATATGCTTTTGTGCATGCATATGTGGATGACATTCAGTTGCATCTTTCACGTAGAGCGGGCCTCTTTGAAGATCTAAGTGTCAGGCTGAATGAAGATCTCAACCATATTCACCAGTGGGCTATTAAAAATGGTCTGCCGCTTAATGCGGGTAAATCATATGTTCTACCGATCTCATCCTCAAAAATTTTTGCGGAAAATATTCCAGATCTATTTACAGGGGGCAAAAAACTTAAACTGGTCACAAATGCTGTAAGTCTTGGTTTTCACATTTATTCAACAATTTTGCATCCATAGAAACCTCGTAATACAGTAAGCTCATAATACAACTAATTTTACCTGTAATTACCTATTCAGAACATGTGTATTGCAAATAAGATTCAAGCTCTGAACATAACCTACAAGTAACATTCAACCACACAACTAGGTACTTTAACGGAGTTCGAAAATTTGATCATCTTTCGCAGATTAAGAGTGCTATTTTCGGCTGCAGCATAATAAATTATATTAACGCCAGACACTGCATTTTTCTCTATAAGTTAAATCATTCGAAAACTCCACGGTACCTTTTTGATAAACTACAGTTTTGCCATTCGGCTAGAAGTAGTATGCTTATAATACCGAATTTTAAATTTCTTAACTCTACTAGACTCTTCTTCATTAACTTATTCGTGGTCTAAAATACCCTCTTCAACTGCTTTCAGCATTTTCCGAGCATTACCGTGGTACGCTTAAATTTTTACTGCTGAATCTAAAGCCATTCCTTAAGCCGCCAAATTTGCTGGAAAATAAAAAATAAATACATCATATGCACAGACTCCTAGTCCGCTATTCATACCGTCAATAACTTTCAAAATAAAAACACAACCATATTGCAAATTCACGATATTCTAATAAAAAAGTCTGGTATAAAACTCCTATGGTTACCAGGACATAAAGGTATGACGGGGAACAAAGCTGCGGTTGATGCAGCCAAGCTTGCAACAAAATCACCACTCATCACTATCGCCTCAGAAAATAAAAATTACATTTGTAAAGCAACAGACAGTATTATCTCAGGGCAGAGCAAAACCAAATGGAATACTGCACGCATTACTACAAGGCCATCAATCTAAATCAAGCAACACCATCGTATGAATATTCCATTAGCCGGAAAAAACATTAGTCTTCACCCGAATAAGATTAGGACACACCAGACTAACACACCAACACTACTTTTCACGCGAAGCAGCACCACCTTACCTTTTTTGTCACACAGAGCCTACATCCACATTGGTCAGTTGGTATACGAATGTTCCGAAATAGAAAATATAAGATCCAGATGCAACATCCCTCCAATTCACCAACTCCTTAAAACAGCTTCATCGACCAACATCAAAAGTTTAATATTTCTTTTACTAAAACTAAATATGTATTATGATATTTAAGACATTTATATTTTTTTATTTGTTCCTATATGAAGCATAATCGCGAATAACGTAGTAAACGACATTTTTTTTGTGTTTTTTTTTTGCGAGTACCTGTTAGAATCACTCTCTTATATTATATACAAACAGAAACTGAGTAAGCAGTTGAGCAGTTTGGGGTATTTTGATCGCATACCCAAAAAAAAAATTAATAAAAATGAATAAAAGTGCCTGTAAAATGAATAAAAGTGACCAATTACAATTTTGTTGTTTACAACGTTATTCGCGAAAACGCTTCATATGTATAACAATGCAAGATAGCCGAAGGCCTCAGATGCTTGTTGCTAGTTTTTTAAGATTAAAATTGTATTTTTATTAGCTTTTTTACATTCAATAAAAAAAAGAAGCTTGTTACAGTTGCCGAATCACTTAATAGTAAATAAAACTTTATTTTTATACACACTTTTGTGAAATTTTTAGCTTGATTTTTGCGACTTTTTGGAAAGTACAGTTGGACAAAACGAATCGGGATCTTAAGCTCAAAAATAATCTAATCACTGGTCTGCAGACAGGTGATAGCTGAAGTCTATATGATAATAATTTAAAATAAAAACCCAGTCAATGAAACTTCTGTATTCAGCGATCAAATTAAAAATACCACAGCTAAGTGTCGGATTTCATTATTTCTATATCGCGAATTTTCTATATCCCTGCCCATGGTAGACTAAGAAGGAAGCTGCAGGGCTGAGAGAAATCACACTTTAAAGTGCTATTTATATAAAGTTTATTTAAAAAATATTAAAAACAATTTGGTTTTAAATAGGTATTTTGTTTTTAGTTCTAATTAATAAGACCTTTGACCATGAGATACGACTCAATGTGGTACATATATCAACAATTGCATAACTTTATTTCTAAGGTTTCTAAACTAACATGCTTGCATTATTGTCACAAAATTCATAAATATTGTCTACAAACTGCATCTGATCTTCACACTCCTTAACTGCAGCTTTTGCAGGTGGCCCTGGAATTATTGGCGCTGCCAACAGAACGCCGCAAACATTGCTATTTGCTTGCAAAGTCATGCGTTTCAGATTGTTTATTATCGAGATATCCTGTTTGATCTCATTTTTCAGTTCGAGCAACTCGTGCTCGGTCTTGATAATTTCGTCCGCATAAGTCTCGATGTTGCGTTGAATCTGTTCGATGGACAAATCCAGCTGCTTCTCTGCATCCAAATAAAGATCATTTTGAAGTTTATGAAGTTTGCATTTGCTAGTCAGTTGTTTGGTTAGGAAGTATTCTCGATCGTATAGCTGATCAACCTCGCTGGTTTTAAGCGCTAGTTGGTTACGTATCGAATTGCGGTTTGGCACATCTTTGCGTCGCTTGATGCAAGAACTTGGATCATGGATACTGCGTCGACGCTCGTTCAACCTCTTTTCCTTAGAGGAACGTCTAGAAGCTGAACGACGTTTTTTAGTGGATAAACGTGTTTCGGAGAGTCGGTAGAGCTTGTCCTTAATCAATTTGGCTTCAGCTTTTTTTGCTGCTTCTTCAGTCGTTGGTTTGAGGTTTTTGTTATTTTCGTTGTTGGAATTTGAATTGGCTGTTTCAAAGTCCTCGCTCAATTTATCCGGTAATATAACGAAGAGAAACTCGTCGGGTATCGGTTCTTGACTTGTTACCAGACATCTATTAATTTTTCGATCAGTGAGTTTTTTGTTCTGTGTTTTAGTACTTTTTGCAAAGCGTAATAATTTGGCTAGATATTTCCGTAGTGCAGTTAGTCCACGTTTCGGTTGAGTTGCATGCAATGGATCCTTTAGCTTAGCATGATGTTTCAGTGCCAAGCGAAGCTGAAAGTGAAAAAGAAATGCTTTTAAGTAAGTGAATTCATAAATTGGAATGATTCTAGGCAAATAAGACATAGTTGAAAAGGTACTTGCAACTATATTGTATATTTACAAAATGTTTTAAAGCTGGCCATTTGAAACTACTTTATTTTACCAGAGAAAAATCTGAAACGAATAGTAAAAAGTAGACACGGAAAAAAATAAGATTTGCGAATTATTGTTGAGAACACTTTTCCATTATTACAGTTCACTCAGTAATAAATGCAGTTTGAACTTAAAAAAGTTCAAAGTTGAACCGTAAAAATATTATTCCCTCGGCTAGTGCAAAATAAGCAAAAACAATAAAAAAACGACGCACAGTGTTTTGATTTCATACATTATTGTGCCAAAAATAGTAAACATTGGCGGATTTTGATAAAATTTGGTACAGAGTCGTTTCTAAGTCCTATTAAGAAAATTCCGTGCATATCGGACCAATACAACCCCTCCCTCCGCTACAAGCCCAAACTGAGAAACAGGAAATAAATAGATAGATAGATAGATTTATTTTTAGTATTATTTTTTACAAATCTTTTTTAAAAATAATAACAAATTCTTAAATTTGATAAATTGTAAAATAATAATGTTATTACTATTATTAAAATAAACTCAATTTTATGTATGGGGTCATTTAAAAGTTAATATTTTGATGTATAATATAATATGATTTGTTAATAACAAACAATAAATATAAATAAATAGTTAAAATAATTTTTTGCAAAATATAGTTATAGTTTAAACATGTTTTACTAAAGTTAACAGTAGCGCAGCAAGGGGGGGTGGGGAGGGGGCGGTCCGCACCGGGTGCACAGACAGAAGGGGTGCAAAATTAACAACAAATTTTTTAACATAAATCTGTACTAAATTGTGTAATTTGTTTGTTTAAACATACATTTTTTTAGTCCTCTGCGATTGACGTGCCTTAATTTTCACAATTCTACTGACGTGGTAGTAATGTTAATGTTAATGTTGTGTGGTGGAGATGCGTACTGCGACCTAAATGAGATCTATTGTACCTCCTTCTCAAAGCTCCGCTGGGTTTGCGGATTACAGAATTTCATCCAGCCCTATTTCTCTAATGAATTTGAGAATATTCTTAGGTTCAAGGGATGAAACCTGCTCTAGACTCAGCTCATAATTCCCCAGTGCTAGTTTACGTCTGCGAGCCACGGCGTCGCAGTTTGTAAGTAGGTGTATTGGAGTCTCCTCTGCTTCTTCACAGAAACGGCAGTTACTATCGATCTCTATGCCCAATTTCATCAGGTGGTATTTGAGTTTACAGTGTCCTGTAAGGAATCCCGTTAGAATCCTAAGATTCGGTTTGCCTAAGCTTATGCACAATTTTTCTCTCCGAGTGTTAAAATCTCTGAGGAGCAATTTGGATTGTCTTAGCTTTGGGAGGCTTTTCCAAAGGTTTGAACGTTTATGCCTCTCCTCCCTTCTTAGTTCTTCTTTTATAGAATGTGACGTGGTAGTACATCAGACATCATTTTGACAACTTATATTTTCGAAACTCGCTTTTTATTCCTTATTTTACCTATTATATTTTAAAGTTAAGAGTGTATATTATTTTTTTAATTTACTAATATATAAAATTAAAAAGACGTATGCTTAATATATGTTTTTTCAATACCTAGTATGATTGAACTTATTATATTGGCTGAACTGTTACATTGCAAAATACAAAAGACAAAAGGTGCAAAAATACCTCAAAGCATTCCTTACATTGCGTTTGTATCAATTAAAACTAATTTAAAATATTCATAGGTATAATGTTTGGTGAAGGGTGCGTGCAACCATCATAAAGATTATACATACATTTTTATTTATTTTATACATAGTTCTAATTGGATTGATGTCACAAATTTTTCATATGATATATAGTTTTGTTATTGAATGCTTTTATGTAACTTAATATGAACTAAATGTTTGTAATGGGTTTTTGGAAGTGGTCCGTAAAGTATGCAATAAAAATTGTAAACATGAGCTTTGCATATGAAAGCACAGTATGCACAAACTTTTGGAGGCACTGAACTGTAGGTTTAATTTGAGCTTTTTAACGAAGAAACTTAAATTTTTGAGCGGGAAATAGATGTCAACCGAAATTTCATTTTTTTTATGTCAACTGGATTTCCAATAAGCCTTTTTTAATAACATTGTCAAGTGTGCAAATTCCGTGAGTCAAGTTTTTTATTCCGTTTGTTATAAATATGTTCAGTAAAATTGCTAAACCAAAAAGGCCAAGTGGGTGCCAACAAAGAAAGGCCAAAAAAGTAAAATCCAAAGAATGAAAGAACTTGCCGGATCAATGCTTCAATTTGTCAATAAATCTTTAAACAATGCTGCGGTGCGTGTTCAGGTAAATATTAAAAAAAATTTAATAACGTTTAAGCTGTATGAAGTTCATTATGCACCCATAATATACATAAATAAATATAAATAAATAAATAAACTGGCCATTTCAGCCCTTGGAAGGACTTTGACCTAGCTTCTATTGATCAATTGTGTTGTGCGTGTTATTAAATGTTAAATCACAAATGACCAAGAGAACTGGACCTACGTGTTTTATGCCGACTCCGAACGGCTTATGTTCTCAAGAAGCTTTACATGGCAATTTTTACTCTCTGAGGTTTGCCATTGTCTGCAGAGAGGTGACGACCGAACAGAAAAATTAGTTCAATTGAAAAAACTTTCTGTCTGAGCTGGAATTGAACCCGGGCTACCGTGGTTCTTTAGCTTAGGGGCCACGCACTCTACCCACTAGGCTACGGTTGCCACTAGCCTAGCCAATAATATACAAAAGGCATATAAAATATAGGAAAACAGCAGAAGAAAGTATAGGGCCGTTAAAAAATAGCAGTGCTTCCAATGCTAATTTTTTAAATGCAGAAACTATTCTTGGCTACACGTTCTAAAATTTATATGTATTAATTTGCTTCTAAAGAAACAAATGGTTAATAGTACAAGAACATTTTAATATTAAATTTATATTAAATATGCATTTTGTCTTTAAAGCAGTATTGAAACAATGCAGCAATTTAATCGTTATTAAAAGTAGCTGCGAATATCCCAATAATTTTCCGTATTAATTGCCTCAGAGAACGTACCCACCAAAGGATTTCCTTTATCTTCTAAGCTGTGTGAAATTTCGTTTCAAGATCTTTAGCTCATCTGTCAATGGAGTCAAGAACCGACTCAAAGAACAAAAATCACTGTTGGTTTAATCGGCTCCAACAAACAAAATTTTTTAATTTTTCCTTTAACTTTGCATGACATTATATTCCATATATATTTATTGTCGAAATATTATAAATTTGATAAACTTATCAAAATTCATTAACAAATAATTAAAATTATATATTTTGAATACCTTCTTAACCTTTTTACCTGTTGGGGTTAGTTTATATGGAATATGATGATCTGCGGAGTTATAAATAAGATGATAAAATAAATCGTTTGTTGAATAATGAAACAAACGGCCCTAATTTTTCTCAATTATGTGAACGCGCAATTTGGAACAACTTTGCTGAAAATCACAGACCGAAATTTTGCTTTTTTAAAGAAGTTAAAGGAAAACAAATGAGCACTGCTTACAACAGTGAAAGAAAATAAACTCTAACGTTGCATTCTAGATGGAAAAAATGGGTCGCTGAATCCGAATCCGTTGACAGAATTTCAAAATTATGTAATTTTTTTAAAATAGGGCTGCCACCTAATAATATTTATTTTTAAAAGATTGAAACATCATTTATCAGTTTTAGGGGGTCGCTGATCTCGAATCTGAAGTCAGAATTTTAAAATTAAAGATGATGGTTAGGGTTGCGACCTTACTTTTTTTTAACGAATTCGAGGCTGGCAAAAAAATTTAATAAAATTTATGTTCGTTTCCAGACACATATACGCAACAGAACGGAAATTCATGCCATGTGAGCCACATTAAAATATCGTTCGGTTTATTTTCGTTCACTGATTAACAATGTCATGAAAAAATGAAAAATCGTTTATATTAGTTTACCCAAAAAAGGTATTAGTTATGAACTATAAAACTGCCGGAAACCGTTGAGATATCTGCAGTTTTTTCAGTGTAGCACTGTGTTACAATTTTTCGATTTGAATATTCTTATTCCAAACAGGTGGATCCTGATACTTCCATGGTGAGCATGCAGTCTACACAAGAAGAAGATGAAAATGAAATATATGAAATTGATTTCGGTCAAAGCAGTTCGAATATGATGGATGACGAAGAGGAGCGTAGCTTAAGAATTTTTCTTGATGTCTCGTTTTGGGAGATACCTCTTACTGATCACATTAGAAAAGAAATTATTAAAAGGGGAAATACAGTTTTCCAAAACAAAGATGGGCCTTTTGAAGTTGTTGTTCGCCCTGGAGACAATACTAAAAGTCAGGCGCGCAAGCTTTCAAAAGATTCTTTTTACAAACTTTTGCCTAATGAGGAGAAAATTTTACGATCCTGGATGGTTTACTCACCTTTTAGTAAGCAGTTATATTGCTTTTGCTGCCGACTTTTCAACGTTAGTATAACCGATGGGACATTTAAATTTGTAACTGGGTTCCCAGCTTGGTGGAAGCTGAATCCTAAAGTAAACGAACATGAGAAGTCCATAGAGCACTTGCGTTATCTCGAAATGTGGAAAACGTTATCAACACGGCTGAGGCTTAACAAAACCATCGACGCCGATAATGAAACAATTGTGGAAAATAACAAAAAAAATGGCGAAATATATTACATAGAATTATTGATATTACTTTGTTCCTTGCTAAACAGAATTTACCATTTCGTGGACATTTCGAGCACTCGGACTCATTAAATAAAGGAAATTTTCTTGAGTTAATTGAATTCCTTTCAAAATATGACCCAGTCCTTAAAGAACACCTTACGAATTTAAAACAAGCTAATTGCAAATTCCAACATACTTACCTTTCACCCACCATTCAGAACGAATTTATAAGCGTATTAGCTGATCATGTGAAAAACAAACTTATCAAAGAAATAAAAGCTGCTAAATACTTTGGAGTAAAGTTTGATAATACACCAGATTTGTCACATGTGAATCAAATGTCAGAAGTTATTAGGTATGTTAAAATAATCAATGGAAAAGTACAAGTCAAGGAGGTATTTCTCGGATTTTTCATTATTATGGGCAAAAAGCCAAAGATATCAGTTCAGATATATTCAGAAAAATTGAAAGTGATGGTTTAGATTTTATGATGTGTCGTGCCCAAGGATATGACAATGCTGCTACAATGTCTGGAATCCACGGGGGAGTGCAGAAAATTCTTAAAGAAAAAATTAAAAAGGCAGTTTTCACTGGGTGCGTAGACCATTCTTTAAATTTGTGCGGTCAACATGCTTTCGCTCAAAATGCATCATGTGTCACATTTTTTGGTACTCTAGAACGGTTATATTCTTTTTTTGCAGCATCCACTCATAGATGGGATGTTTTATTCTGTCATACAAATGTATCAGCAAAGAGGTTGTCAACAATGCGATGGAGTGCACACTATTCTTCTGTAAAGCCTCTTGCAGAAAATTATCAAAAGTTTGTTGAAGCGCTTGAAGCTCTCTGTGAACCTGATGAAAACATTGATACAAGAGGAACAGCACAAGGCCTACTGTCAGCAGTCCTTGACTTTACATTCTTGTGCTACTTATACTTTTGGCATGATGTCCTCCGGGAAGTTCAAATAACGCAACAGTACTTGCAAACTAAGGGCTTATCGCTTGACAAGGTTTTGATAAAGCTCAAGGCATTGAACAGTTTTGTTTTCGAGAAACGTTACAATTTAGTGCAACAAGCAATTCAAAAAGCACTTAGTATATGTTTGAGCTATGAAAAAGTACCCGGTTGCATATATTTGCTAAGTTTTTGCAGCACAGCACTAAATGTAAAATTATTTACATTCATAATCGTTGATTATTTCCGCAAGCATAAATGCACATCATTATAACATAAATTATTTTCTTAAACTGCAAATATTTACTTGTATCAACCACCTTCACTTGTATTCAACAATGTATAAACCACCACAATCCTTTGTGGATTACGTGCAATAGAGGCACCACCAGCAATAAACCTATCGTTAGACAAGTTGCTAAGCTGCAGAAAGGTGCGGGCTGAGTGGGGCACTAAATCCATGGTAAGGGAAGCTAGCAGTGGGACACCCCAGGGAGGGGTCCTCTCGCCACTACTATGGAATCTTGTAGTTAATGAATTACTCGAAAAGTTCGCAGGTAGAGCCCCTAGGATAACTGCCTATGCAGACGACATAAGCATAATTATAGTAGGGAAATGTCTATTAACAGTAAGCTCCATAATGGAGAGCACACTCAAAAATGTACTTAGATGTTCAAATTCAGTCGGTCTTAGTATTAATGTAGAGAAAACGGATCTGGTTCTGTTCACGAAAAGGTACAAGATACCACAGTGGATACCACCGAAATTGAACGATATACGTCTCATACCGAAAACTCACACAAAATATCTAGGAGTCGTCCTGGACAGCAAGCTGTCATGGAAAATCAACGTGGCAGAAAGGGTGAAGAAATCCACCATTGCGCTATACACATCCAAAAAGATGCTACGCAGTACCTGGGGTCTCTGCAACCTGGCGGCAGGCAGCGCTATGCATCACGGGGGCACTGAAGTCAACTCCAACTAAAGCGCTTGAAACCATTCTAAGTATGGACCCCCTGGACATACACGCAAAGCTTATAGCCGGAAAAACGGCACAACGCCTTACGGCGGCAGGCAACATGCACATTCAAAATTTTGGACATTGTACAATCGGAAAAGATCTACTTAGTAGCACGGACTACATGGTGCCTCGCACGATAGTTAATTCCAAAGCACGAACTCTTCTGGGACCAAATGACTGGTGCAAAGGTATAGAACAAGCACAGCAGGCAGTCAACATATTTACAGATGGCTCCAAAATGCCTACGGGGGAAGGTGCGGCTGTGTATTGCGCAGAGCCTAATATAAGGCAGCCATATAAACTGCCGAACCACTGCAGTATCTTCCAGGCGGAAATATTTGCCATAAGGAAGGTTGCTGAGATAGCCCTCAGCATGGACACACAACACTCTAACATCAACATTTTCGTTGACAGTCAAGCGGCGATCAAATCCATGCGCTTCGCTAGCATCAAGTCCAAAAGTGTCTTGGCTGGCAGAGATGCACTATGCGCTTCGAAAAGAGTGCGCATTCACTGGGTTCCTAGCCACCAGGGCATTGAGGGAAACGAGATGGCAGATGAAGGAAGGCAAAGGAAGGCGCCGGGCTGGAATCAGAACTCGCAGAACATGTACTTACTTCGCTACAAGAGTTGTACAGGAACCTCGAAAGAAGAGCCACACTAGCATTGAATCGTAGATGGAGAGATACGACATCGTGCAAAATCTCGAAAATCATGTGCACGCCCGCGCAAAGATTGCAGGACACTAGTTGGCATGCTCACTGTTCACTACATGACGGCAGCCCACGCGAGGAAGCTTGGCATCACCAAGGATGACAACTGCAGGAAGTGCAAGGAACCGGGCACAGTGGAGACCCTGGAGCAACTACTATGCACATGCCCCACCCTACTTAGATCGAGACTAAAATACCTAGGCTCATCGACATTCCCGTCGCTTAAAGATGTAGCCAGGGTGTCTCTGGAATCTCTCCTAAGGTTTGCGAATTCAACGCAAATCTTTAAAGACTTTCAAATAAACACAAAGGTTCCTTTTGTTCGCTACCGGTACCACTAAGGACCTGAATTGGTCTATGTGAGCCTTCACGAAGGCATCCGGTTTAACCTAACCTAACCTAAATATTCACTTTTTATTAACAAAAAAACCACCTTTGCATTATAAAGTGTTAGCGCAACTAAAATAATATATTCGAGTAAACAGCTGCTTGTCATTTGACTCAATTTCGCAACTTTTCTTCTCGATTTGTGTTCTTTTTCATCACGGTTCGAGTTTTTACCGATTTAAACGTACAGAAACATTAGTTGTCACGAAATCGGTAACTGAGGATCGATAACGACTGACGTCACACAAGTCGGTAACTTGCCTTCTGTGTTGTGTGTATAGCTTGTGTGTTGGCTTGGTTTTTTTTGGCGTTTTACCTTGTGATATTTCTAGAGTTATATTATTCTAAGAGTGATTGAAACGTATCCGCGAATTATGTTGTAAGCGATATTTTTTCAATTATTTTTGAGAAGCATTGCGGAATGAAAAAGCATGCGAAGAGTGAAAGAGCATTGCGGAGAAAATGTGCATGCAAGGGTTGGAAACTTTTCTCTCAAGAAAGCTTTTTCCATCCGCTCACAAAAGCTTACGTATTGATCTGAAAAATATTTGTTACTTTTTAATGTTCTACGTGGCTCATCTTTATACTATATAACCTTTGGTTTTACGCTTCTGTATACATACGTCGTTTATCGAATACCATTATTAATTTTTTGCTTAATAAAAGTGAAGAAAAAATTTTTGAGAAGAAAATACCTAAATTCCCAAATGCAATTAAAAAATACTATGCTGGATAAAAAATACAATGAGAATTCCCTAAAAAAATTCCCAAGACCAATTAAAAATTACCACGAATGTTTTTTTCCTCACATTACTGGCAACCTTGATTTAATGCAATAAAGACTACACACGTTGTTCTCTTTTCATCCCAACGCACAGCAGAAACACTTGTTACGTAACGAAACCAAAGCTGTAAGCAGTAACAGGATTATTTAATTGAATATACATCTGAGATGATCCTTTAAAAAATTTAAAGACTCTTTTCAGTTCGTTCAAATGTTTTTAGTTTGGTGTACTCGTTTTCGTGCAAAAATAGCAACACTTGCTGAGATATCCAGACAAGTGCTTATGTACAGCTAAATAGAATAGCGAGCCAAGCAAACTTTAACAGTCGTAATTTTTGAGTAAAATTTCTAATTCTGATCAATGAGGTTCGAGACGTAAGTATTTGAAAATCTTACCAATGTTCTTGACTTTTCAATTCTTTGAATATTTATGTATCTTGTCGTGTGCAGACAAACCAAACCAAATCATCAACGTAAACCAACACTTGAACTAATTTTATGTCGAGAATGAAAAAATTTCACAATTGACTATGGTATAATTATTTGACAAGGTAGCCGTGATAGTTTTTTGGCGATTGGTAGTTGTCAAAAACAGCTAAAGAACCCGTAGTTTGCTGCTGTTGACTAGCTATGTGGTTATTTTGAACTTTTCTTTGATTCAAGAAATTTATTCACGAAGTTTATTGAAATGTTTTTAGTTTGCTGCGGTTTATGTTTAAACTATGTTTAAGCTAACTAACTATGTTTAAGGCGTCGCTTATTTTTTCACTTTTATTTGATTAATTGCATGAACAGCTAATTTTGACAACTACCCATTGCCGCTCGTGAGAAAAAAGCCAGCCTGCGCTACTACCTTGTCAGTAATTGTGCCATGCAATTGACAAACAACACAATAACAAAAACAATTATTAAAATTAAAACATGCAGACAAATTATGCAGTATATAAAAAACAATTAGATATATATATTTCAGCAGGGTAATGCAGGCTCGGTTACAGAGTACTTAATGGGATCTTTTTGATTTTGGTAAAGCTTTGGCATTGCATTCAGCCCAAAAGCTCACAAAAAAGTTTTTCGAACGTGTTGATTTAATATTGCTCTTAAAATTCCCTGTTCTTAATAACGAATTATATTGCTCTTTTGACATAACATTCCATTACATGACATTACATTATTTTGTTGCCGTTTTGTTTTTGTTTTTGTTTGTTACCAAATTTTGTATTGACCAAATACTCTATTATCAAATGTAAGCAACTAAAACTCAAATGAATTCGACCTTTGATCTTATGTAATAACCATTTTTTTGGTATATTAATTCTTAGTTCAGTTGTTAGAAATCAATTAAGCAAGGATTGGAGCAGAAGCCCCTTAAAATATAATTGAGCAATTGTCTGGCATTAAAAATCGCTTAAGCATTGACTCAGCGTCAATAAAACGTATTGATTTTTTGTACCTTTGCTTGCCACGAGCCAAAAAACCCATTTTGCCGAAGGTGCTTGACTCGACCTGACAGCATTTTCGGTAAATATTGCTTCTCCACGGAACACGGAAGCTATGGAAACTATATTTGATAACAAATATACCTCATCACTGATAATTTAGTTGGATTGGCCGAATGGAATGGGCTGAAATTACCACCCCCACTACGCACGCCACTGCCAACATATCGACCAATCACTATACCACCACAGTTCATGCTGCTTTTGCGTGTGGCGCCATTTTTTCTACTCATAGGCCTCTTTCACAAATACGTCTTCAATTAGACCGTAAAAAGAAATCGGGGTTTGAGCAGCAATAAAATAACAACAACAATTATTATGCAATCACAGCTGCAAACAAACAAAATCTAACCTAAGTTTTTTTGTTTCTAATAGTTAACAACATTTCGCTATAAAAATTACCTCATTGTGCACACGACTCCAAGCCTTCCAAACGGGCAAAATGGCCATATTTCCATCGTAGCTACGCTCGATACCACGCCAGCTTTCCGTTATAACGTAATCACTGTAGTCACGCGATGCTGCGCCATCTTGGTTATTATTTTAAGTTTTTTTTTTTGTATTGTAAAGGCATATATTTTTGTGTTTTCCAAAAGTTTCATTATGGTAGGCATTTATTTTTCGCGTTTTTACGTTGGTTGGCAACGCAGCAACAAATGCACGCACACAAGAAACGGAAATGGCGCCAATGGCGTTCGTTTGAAGCACACCGGAAACACAAACACGGCGGGAAATGCGCGGAGCAGTAGTGTAGACATAACAAATAAACATGGAAGAAGTTGAAGTAAGAGAAAAACATGAAAAGAAAGAAATAAGGAGAAAATATGTATGAATAAATCAATTCTAATTTTCTTGCACTTTTATGAGGCGCTTAAAATGTGGAGGAAAACCTCAACGTAAGGTACAAATAAGCATAAGCAAGGCGTCCTCTTCAACTTGATAGCTGATTGCAATGATATGGCAACTCTTACCTTTTGTGCGCTGACAATATGCAAAATTGCCATTCAGGATTTCATCATCTATCAACGCTTTGATTATGTCATAGCAGGTGGTCTTATTTGTCACTCCGGAAACGTAACGCGGTTCGCCGTCGAGCCAAATGGGGATTTCCTTGTGACCTTGTTCCTGTAACCGAAGAGTTTTTTGAGTAGATATAATTTTTTAAAGGATCCGAACTTATTTTACTCTTTGAGATAAAGTGCGCACGTTTAAGAATTTATTTATTTATTTATAAAAAATCAATAGTCTATGCAATAATATTACTTACAGACTAAAAGATATAAAAAACCTTATACATAGTAATTTTAAGTTTTTTAAAAAATTAGAATTTAACATTTGATTTGATTTTTTGAGACAGAAAAATCTAAATCATGAATAGAGTTTATAGAATTAAACAATACTAAAGCACGATTGATTGGTGCATTAGCTGCATAATTAGAACGATGCATTTCCAAATAAAAAGGATCAAAATTTCTTAATATTCTAGAAGGCGCATTAAAATCAATCTTTTCCAATAGTGCTGGGCAGTCCACCAAACCATTGATAATATCAAAGACAAAAAGCAAGGACAAAACACTTCTCCTACTCTCCAAAGTTTTAAATCCTATTAAAAGACACCGGGTATTATATGAGGGAGGTAAGCTAGAAGTATAAAAAGAACGCAAGGCAAACCTCGTGAACGATTTCTGAATTCGTTCCAGCCGAATTTTGTGTGACTCATAAAATGGATTCCAAATAATCGCTGCATATTCTAATCTAGATCGCACAAGTGAGTTGAACAGAGCTTTCAAAGTATACAGATCTTAAAAGCAAGCTGTTTCTTCGGATGAAAGCTACACCCGAAAAAAAGCGGAGTAAATAAAGTCATATTCGGAGTCAATTTAACTCTTTTCGTGCATGGTATTTTGCCAAAGCTGTAAAAACTATATTTGACTCCGTTTGTGTGTTCAATTTATTTCAAAATTGGATTTGTTTGAAAAGTCGTACTGACTCCGTTTTGAGTTGTTTTAAGGTTGAGAAATTGAGAATTTTTAAATTTTGAGTTCACTCAAAAAAAAAAAACTAGAATCAACTCATTTAAATGTAGCATGAAGCTTTAAAAATAAACAAACTCACCCACAAAAGAGTCAAATAAAGAACCCGTAATTTCTTTTGTGTTAAACTATTTTTACTTTTTTCTTATTTCAATTGAATACAGAGGAAATTGAAAGACATGGTTAACGCAAAAAACAGAATCTCATCTCCATACTCACAGAGCATGAATTGGGCTCAACTCTCAAAAATTGTTTCAAAAGTGTTTCATTTCTTTGATTTTAAGGGGAATTTTTCAAAAAAGGGATTTTTGTATTTAACACATTTGAAAAGAGGGATAAATATTTGCATTCATTTTGCACTTGATTGCTGTGGTTTTGTTCGTTTCTTAATTTAAAGAATAAGATAGATTTTTGTAAAAAAAAGAGAGAGAAAGAAAGAGTTAGCATCTCAAACGAAATGCAATACAAAATTTTCATAAAACATATTCTGTTTATTTAATATTTTTATGTCATTGGTTGGTGCTTCATTTAGTAACACTGGTCTTAATGGTTTGCAATGTTTGCGGAATGTGTCCGTGATTTGATATTTACCAGATAACGCGAAAAAATTCACCTAAGGGGATCTATTGTGGGAGTCCCCATACAAAAAACAAAAAATGAAAAAAATGGCTTTTATAATTCATATCTAAACATCTATAACCCATAGGGGGATCAATATATGAGCTGGTCCTATTAATTTTTTCCCCTTAACACCTCTTTTGAACTCATCTTTTCTCTATCTGCCACCCTTCTGGGATCCAGAAACAAAAAACACAAAATGAAACAATGTTTATTATAATTAATATAAAAAAATCTATGACCGTTAGAGGGTCTAATGTCTGGTCCTACTGATTTTTTCATTGAATATTTCTTCTAAGCACACCAGCACTCTATCTACCACCTTTCTGGGGGTCCCCATACAAAAAAAAATATCATTGCTTGTGTACACAATTTTTCGCGACAAGTTTAAAAAAAAATTTTGTGACGAGACTCGAAAAATTTTACCCTCTATGATATAATAACCGCATAAGAAGTTTCACTTCGATAAAGATATACGAAAACATATAACTCGCAATAGTAAAAACGGCCCTTTTTTATCATTATGCAACACTTAATTCTTACAGCACACTTGATTTGCTTGTTAAAATATTTGAGTACTTTCTCTTCATTCAAAGTAAAACGAACAATCGGAAATATTTGCTCGAGCACACTCTGTTTCGTGCTAAACATAACTCCGTTTCAGCTTTAAAATACAAAATCGTTCTTCATAGATGGTTGCAATAAGTTTTAATGGAGTTAAAAGGACAGATGTTTGGAGAAGATGCAGAGTTAGTTTGAAACTGCTTTTAATTTACTCCAAGCTTTGAAAATTAGTTGTACCAAGCAAAAAAAGTTTTATATTAACAAAAAAAAAAAAAAAATATTGGTGCAATTCATTTTGCATTTTACGGCGACAAATCGTTTTTAACTTCTCCCAACTTGGGTTAACTCCGCACATTTTTTTCGGTGTAGCATGGCATATGCTTTGGCAATAATATAGTCAATATGAGAAATAAAATTAAATTTACGATCGAAAAAAAAAAACCAAATCCTTGATTTGATCAACGGCTGCCAATGGGGATTGAGCAATATGATAGGCGGACGGACGAAAAGTTTCAGATTTTGAGGAAATCATAAAAAACACATTTTTTTAGATTCAAATAAAGACCGTTATTACAGCGCCAACTATATAGTTTATCAACATCATTTTGCAAAAGTCCAATGTCATTTAAATTACTAATTTTTAGAAAAATCTTCAGATCTTCAGCGTAAAGCAAATATTTACAGTGTGAAAAATAGAGGTAATATCAATGATGAATAAATCAAAGAGAAGTGGCCCTAGGATACTTCCTTGAGGAACACCTGAAGTTGCCTAATAAGGAAAAGATTTCACGTTATCAAAAGCCACTACACATTGTCTGTTTACTAAATATGATTCAAGCCAACTTAGAAAACTAGAGTGAAAACCAAATTTTTCTAACTTTTTGATTAAAAGAAGGTGAGAGACTTTATCAAACGCCTTAGCAAAGTCAGTATAAATTACATCCACCTGACATCCTTCAGTAAAAGCTGATATACAGTATTCTGCAAACAAAACTAAATTTGTAGTAGTAGAGCGACCAGGCACAAAGCCATGCTGGCACGGTGAGATAAATCGCTTTATTGAAAAAATAATTTTTCTTTAATTATGGACTCAAACAGCTTAGATACAGTTGTGAGCTTAGAAATTGGTCTATAATTCGCAATATTCTGTTTACATCCAGATTTATGGATTGGAGTAGTAAACGCTATTTTCCAACTATCAATAAAAATCCCAGATCGCAAGGAACTATTAAAAATAAGGGTTAACGGATAAGCTAAACTACTAGCACAATTTTTCAACAAAATAGAACAGAGGCCATCCGCATCCAATCGAGTTGAAGGTTTAACATAGTATTCCATTTACAACATCAGCAGTATTTAGAGAAATAGCTCCAATGTCAATAACAGGAGGTACGTTGTCAGCGCAACCAAAATTATTATTAGTATCATTTTCAAAGTTCGATTAAAAGAAATCAGCAAACATGTTCGCAATATCTGAAATATTGTTTGAAGTCAAATCATTTAAAAACATAAATGAAGGTATATTAAATGAACCCTTCTTAGATTTTATAAAATACCAAAAAGCTTTTGGATTGGTTTTGATATTTCTTTCAAAATTAGCAATATATTGCTTATACAAGAATCTGTCTAAAAAGTTAAACTCCCTCATATAATGCCGGTATTTAAGGAAAAATAAGTTTTGATTTGTTAATAAAAATTTTTTATAAGATTTGTAACGAAGATTTTTCAATTTCTTTAGTCCTTGATTGTACCAAGGTATTTTACTAACACGTTCCTTTAATTTAGGAATGCGTCGCAAATACTCAGATGAAATTAGCAGCTTAAATATATTAAAAGATGAAGAAGCATTTAAATGTTCAAACTCACTATCCCAATCAATACAACCAATAGCATTATTTATAGAATTATGCCAATAGAATTATGCTAATGTTTTATATGAAACATTTTTGCGAAATAACCCGATTTATTATTCCTTAATTTAAAGGTATTTTTTAAATTCTTTCTTCATTTATGACATTTTTGTTGCACAAAAAAGCTCGAATCCTATTGATTTAGGGCATTATTTCGTGAGGTTTTATTTCGTTGTGATTCAGAACCTACTTTTTGCGATATTTTTTAATTTTTATTTTGCGACTTTATTTTCTAAAGTTTAAAATAGATGAATAAATATTTTCTGTAATTAATTCTGATATATTCTTCAATTTAAACATGATGTTAACTACGAGCTTTTTATACCAAGTAAGTTTTTGAAGAAGGCAACAACAAATAAATAAATAAATACAGAGTAAATAACACAGCAGACTAGACAGACTGTTTCCCTTTCCATATTCAGTAGTCTTGAGTGACTAAGCTGTCACCAACCCCCTGTTAAAGTCTTCTATGATTTGATGCTTGTTCGAATAAATTCTTTTGTTGAAATCGCTCGAATTTATTTCTTATAGGCCATTTTTTCATATGACGTTAAATCAGTTATTAGATCACGTGTTTTTAGATCACGAAGCCTAGGGATTCTATCTGTTCTAGGTGCCTCTTCTTTTTCACTATTCTTCTTTGGAGTTCAACAAATATGCTGATATTTACCATAGAATGTGAAGATAGTTTTTTGCTTCGGCTAGAAAGCTAAGATTAGTTTTAATTAATTTAACACTAATTAAAGTTTTCTTATTTGTTGAGGCTCTACAATAGAAAGTTAATTATTGTAATTAATTGAGATCCATTCGGTGACTTTAACATGAAAAAACGTCAAATCTATCTAAATCTAAATCTATCGATCTAAAAAGATTGTAATAAAATTATGTTTTAATTATTTAATAAAGCCGTTAAAAACCACAAAAACACCGTTCCAATTTATTTTTTGTATTACTGTCTGAGTGTCTTCTTTTCTTATTTTAAAGAAAATCTTATAAAATTCCTAGAACATACCTGACTTTTTGCATTTCACACAATGACAAAGAGCAACTGGTAATAAATACAAAAGAATTATTTTATATATGTTTGTAAGCTATATAATATAGGGGAAAATAACATTTTCAATGTCACTCGAAAGTTCGAACACAGTACTCCTTAGCTTAAAGCAGTGTTCTTTACTTTTTTTTTATGATTTTATTATGTGCACTTTTCATATTATTGAATTCTACGTACATTCTTAGTTCTAGATTTTAAGTTATTAATATTGAAATTTCGTAAAAGTTCAAGTTTTTATATGACATATCATATTTTTAACATATCATGTTTTAACTTGAAATACGTATTATAAAAACATTAAAATATAAAAATATATATTTCACGAGACTAAAAACTGCGCTTTCTTGTCTCATTTGAGGACACAACTAGTTGGGACTCACAAGGAAAGGGCCTTGTTTAGGATTGATTTTTTTTGGCCACACTTTCAAATAATTAATAACAATCTTTTTTCATATGAAAGATATATATTTGAAGAAAATATTTTCTTTTTAAGAAAAAAATATTTGCATATAAATTCAGAAAATTTGCGAGGGATAAAAAAAGTGTTTTGCCTTGATCATTGCCGCTCGTCACTGGATCATCCGAAATAAAAAAATTAGGGATCATTAGTTAATGAAATAATGCTCCTGATGAAGGTAGGGATTTGGCAGATGTTTAAATTAAGAGTTTCAAAATTCACCAAAATTTAAGTTAAATTATTTAACTCATATTACGACAAAAACAAAATAAAATATAATCGATTAGTCTGAAATTTTTAGAGAATACTTTTGAAATATTCATCTTTCAGAAAATGGAAAAAAATGTTTTTTCCGTAATTCTAATTAGTTGTGCTTCTTTAAGGACAAAACGCATTTAGAAATAAAAAAAAAGTTTTTTAAAACTAACTTTTCACATCATTTCCGTCAAAAATTTTCGAAGTAATATGCGTATTTGTAAAGACGTCCCGTTTATGGCTAGAGAGCTTTAAAAACTATGAATGCAAAGCTGTGCTTGCAAAGTCGTTGAGTAAGATTTCTGGAAAGCGGTTCAACGGATCAGTATCCAATTTTTACACTAGCTTTATAGATGTATTATTTAGAAATTGAACGAAGAATTTATTTTTCATTATAATTTGAAATGCAGAAGTAAAAAATTGTAAAGTTGCCGTTATGTTCAATGTGGATACTTTCATTATTCCTTTCATAAATTAGATACTAAAAAATACCTTGCATTAACCAAATTTTTTTGTTTGCTAATTTTATGGGATTCGATCTAGATATATAGTGCACCCCACAAGAAAATAATTTGAAAATCATTATTAAAAAAACAAACAATATAATTATTATTTTAATTTAGTTAAAAAGTTCAATTTTATGGGTGTGAATTTTTATATTAATTCAATAAAATGCCTTTTCAGGAAAAAATCTTGCAATATCACTTTTATTGGTCTTCAACTGCCTTAAGACAGTATTCAAGTGTAGAAAATTGAAAAAAGCAAGCCTAATTCGATAGTTTCTAGGCATAAAAATGTCTCCTTAAAAGCATTTTTCGAAATTTGAAATATTTTAAAAGTTATTGCCATTTTAGTGCCATCAGTTAGACCGCCTGAAATTTAGCATAAAAACTTTTAACACGTTTTTCTCAAAACTTCTTTTTCCAACAGGTTTGACATGATATCTCAAGTTCTAACGGACCGATTAACTTAAAATTTAGTGTGGACCTTTTTTATATATCCCTCTATGGACTAGAATTATGTAAAAATTTTATTATTTAAGATTTTTAAAAATTTCAAAACTTTGAAAAAAATAATTTTTTTACTCTTATTTTTGCCTTAAAACCAGGGTGCGGAGAACGTTGGAAATACGATTGTTCTCAATTATCGTTCTCCTCATATAAAATTGTTCTCGCAAATTATCACGAATGAATGGGGAACTCTCTGCTGGCGTCGTATTTTTAATCTCTGAAAAATTTGTCAGTCTAAAATTTTTTCGATCGAATTTTTCACAAAAAAATAACAAGCAACGAACGTTCGTTTTTAATTTTTCATAAAAATTAATCGTTCAAAGAAAAATTCAGGAACGTTCGTTTCCTAAAATAAGGTCGCAAACGTTTGTTGCGGATGCGTAGCATCGAGCGCTGTTGCTGTTGAATTAACATTTTTCCATAAAAGTGCAAATTATTTTATCATTAAAAACACCATAAAAAATTGATTTGACCTGGTAGATGTTGTTATTACCATTCCGTACAAGGACGAATAATTTTGTCATATCTGTGTCGATAAGCAATAATAGCTTAATTCGACTTACGACAGATCTGAGTTATTGATGTAGCTGTGTTCTATGCATATGTATTACAAACGCACAAAATCTATTGCTTCTAGCATGACCAAAGCCAAAGTTATGACACAAAAACAAAAGACACTTCCATTTAACTTATATGGCGATTGGAAAATTTAAAGCAAGATTTATCTAAACTTTGAAATCAGACTTAAGGCGTTATTGCATATCGACACAGATATAGTAGGTCAGTACACGATCTTGTTGTATCGTTGCAAATGCAAAATAAACAGCTTTTACAAAAACAAGCATTGAAAAGCTTTTTCAGCATATGCTTTTTGTTTATGTAAAAGCTGTTTATTTTGCATTTGCAATGATGCAACAAGATCGTGAACTGCCCTATTATTTGTTAGAACCACTCGAGATTATGACCTTTCAAAAGCAGACATAGTCCCAAGCGGTCTGAGTCCCCATTTGGTGTTATGATCGCTTATTAAGCGGTCATATTACTAAATACAATTTTTGGGACTATGTCCTCTTTTTAAACGGAACAATTTGTAATTTAAGATAATGTACCTTGGGGTTATGTCCCGTCGCCTCCTATGTTACCAGAAAAGCACGATAAATAGCACTTATGGTATTTTTCAAAGATTGTGGGATTTGGTAATTCTCATGTCATATTGTGAGAAAAATCTCTCACGTGGGTAAAAAAATACCTCAAAACCTTTGTGCGAGTTAATTTTTCCACGATTCTACTTTACTTAACACTAACAAAATTATCATCACACCATTACCATCCATCCATTATACCATTATACCATTATCTTCAAACCATACTACTATACCATATCCATTACATATATCACCCATTGTACTGTACCTATCATGCAATCTAATCATATAACACCAATCATAACAAGCCATATTTTTTCATTTGATTGGGCATATCAAGTTTATTTACCTTATTCAAAAGCATTAAAGCATTACTTTTCCTCATATGCATGTTTCATCTTTTCATGTTAGCAAGTGTACAAAAATACTACAACAATCTTATATTTTGTCTAATAACAACTCCACGTACAAACGCACGTTCGTGAATTTTTTCTTCAAACGCTCATTTTTAATGAACAATTCCAAACGAACGTTTGTTGCTTTTTGTTGTTGTGTGAAAAATTCGTTCGAAAAAATACACAGCTCACAAATTTATCAGTGATAAAAAAAACGACGCAAGCAGAGCGTTCCTTTTTCGATTGCGAACGTTCGTCTACTTTTAAATATTTCGTTTGAAAAATTCTCACACACAGCAAAAAACGAACGATATGATTGTATTTTAATCAATTGCGAACGAATTTTTACGCACTCTGCTTAAAACTATCGCCATTTCGCGGAAAAAATTAATTTTTCTTTCCTTAGCCCGGGATATAGCGACATTCTTACTAATTAACAATTTTTTTCCAAATGACTAGAAGCGTTGAAATCGTGTCAAAATGGAGGCACCCTTATTTTTAGCATCCCCATCTATCAACCTGTATTCTTTTTTGTGTTATTAAAATATTACTAAACATATAAGGGTATTCACACTGACTTGGGTACACTGAGATAATTATTTTGCTTGAATCAAGCAATTGTTTTGCTTCAAAGCAAATCAGCAAAACTTTGCTTAATCTCGGTGTGATTTTAGAAAAAGATTGCTAAATTGAAATCGCTCCTCATGTATTAGAAAAAAGCAAATTTATACTAAACTCAAGTAAATATTTGCTAGGTTACTCTAAGCTCGAATATCAATTTTTTTACGAAATTCAAGCAAATTTCTTTTAAACACACGTTTATTCTTAATTAAGAAAATTAGGCTATGATTAGTCAACAACTGGTCGATTGAATAAGCTGATGCATTTACACTCACGCGGCTGAGGTTCAAGTTTCCGGACAGTTGTGCTTTTTTAATTTTAGTTAATGTTTATAATAATAATGTTTGCAGTTTTTCGTCAATATAAAAGTCATAATTCTCGCAGGATCTGCTTAAAATTTTAAAAAATGTTTTTTTTTTCAAAAATTTTTTACTTTTTCCAGGGATTCAATGTAAAATTTCTTATTTTCAAAGTAAAAGTTTCTCTTAGTTATAGCCGATGATTAATAAACAGTAGAAAATTTCTAATTTTCAGAGAAAATGTTTCTCGTAGTTATAGCCGATGATAAATAAACGGTAGAAAAACTTACTCATATGCAATGAGATTCCAACACAATTGGGCTAAGTTTCTTCAAAATTTAGCGAAATAGTTTGTAAATTATTGGATAATTTTCCTAAATTATATATATAATTTAATGAAAAATATATACTTTATTTTTAGAAAATCGGCCATCGCGCTAAATGAAGCCCGATTTTCTAACGATTGGGTGCTATTCTTCTCGATTTTCTGGAAATTTTTTCTGAGTGAAGGAAGTCGCGGAGATGCGCTCGGCTTAGACACACAGCACTCTTATATCAACATTTTTGTCGACAGCCAAGCTGCGATCGAATCCATGCGCTCGGCTACCATCAAGTTCAAAAGCGTCCTGGCTGGCAGAGATGCACTAGGTGCACTATGCGCTTCGAAAAGAGTGCGCATCTATTGGGTCCTTAGCCACCAGGGCTAGGCGCTTTGCTGGGATAAGAATTCGCAGAACATGTATCTACTCCGCTACAAGAGTTGCATAGGAACCTCGAAAAAAGAGCCACACTAGTAGTGAAATAGTAGATGGAGAGATACGACATCGTGCAAAATCTTGAAATTAATGTGCAATGCACAATGCGGAAAACAAACTCTGTTCATCTTGGCACGCTCGCGCAGAGATTGCAGGACACTAGTGGGTATACTCACTGGTCACTGCATGGTGGCAGCCCTCTCGAGGAAGCTGGGCATCACCACGGATGATAACTGCAGGAAGTGCAAGGAACCAGGCACAGTGGAGACCCTGGAGCACCTATTATGCATATGCCCCGCCCTACTTAGATCGAGACTCAAATACCTAGGCTAATCGACGTTCCTGTCGCTAAAAGATGTAGCCAAAGTATCTCTGGAACGCCTCCTAAGGCTTGCGAATTCAACGAAAATCTTAAAAGATTTCACTTAAACACAAAGATTCCTATGTTCGTAACTTTACTCGTTATGCCTCGTATAAGTTAGTTTATGCAAATAAAAAACAAAATAATCATAGAGGTTTTTAAAAGCCGGAATATTGCTTCAGTCAAAAATAAAGAGATGTGGCTTGTTGGAGAAACCATTCCTACTTCAAAGTTCGACCTCCCAGCAAAACAAGTGACTATTCTACTACTTTAGTTAAAGGAAAAATCATATATAAACAGATTATTAAGTAAGGCTGCAAAAAAAGAGTTCAAAAAGAAACAAAAATTAATAAAAATTATTACATGCATTTAATTGTGAGCTAGTTCAAGTAAGATTTTTAAGAAGGTTACACCAGCAACAACAACTCTGTCAATCACTGATACTAAATATTTAAATAAATAAGAAGCAACTAGAACAGATGGCAACCTTGGTAGAAATGATGGCTGTGATCTATAAATAGCATACTGCTTTAAATGCCATATGATTAAGAAGCCGATTTGAACGTAAAATTCGAACGAATTTGTTTCCGAAACAGACTGTCAGCTAAGTGATTGACTCTATACAGAGTTGTTGTTGTTACCTTCTTAAAAACTTGCTTGATATAAGGTTCAAAATTAAATTCAAGTAATAATTTAAATAATAGATCACAAATAATTAACTAATAAATAAAAATATTAACATTTTTAAGCTATTTTTGGCTTAAAATTAACTTTTTTTCCTCGTGAGGCTACCAAAGACTTTATAAATGTTATTTAGAAAATCGTTGCTCACACCAATAAATCGTCCGAAAAAACATGCATTCAAAACTTAAAATGCGCATAACTTCTGTAAAAAAAGAAAGATAAATTTACGTTTTTTTCCTTGAATTACTTAAGATTGAATGTTGCTTAAAACTGCATACTATGATTTTATGGTAAGAGCAAACATTTGGAGAAATGTAAGGTAAAAAAAACATCAACATTTTTCAAAAATAACTCATTTTTTACCCTACTGTCCAGAAAAACAGCCGGAACCCCGCATTCAAGCCCACGAAAGTAAAATTTGAAAATTTTTCTTTTCAAATAAGATCGTTGGATTAAGATTCTGGGTGGAAAGCACAAGTATTATTGTGAAGAACTACTTTTTTGGAAAAAAACAACCTTGAGCGACCTCTAAACCTTTTTCAAAAAATTGGAAAAAATTCTCAAAATTTTTTTATCGTGTCGAACTTTTGAATTCTGCTTCAGCCCCCAAAATTTTGAAATAAAAAATTCACGCTCTAGCATAAATATGTATACACATATTAAGGCTATTCACAGTTTGAGCGTACATTTAACAAATCGTAGTTATAGCATTTGTTTTTGTTAAAACTGTGAGCACTCCACCATGTGACTGTCGTATTCAAAAACTATGCAACCCTGTGATATATGTACAAAAATACGAGATACAAAAAATACGTCCAAGGGCTACTTTAACTTACGCATGTTTGCGTATTTTCGTTTGCATGCAAAACAACAACAAAGAAAAATACGCTGACGTAAATTGGCGTACAAATAAGAAATCGTAAAAATAGCAGACCAGCGTATTCAAACTATGAATAGCCTTATTGTACTTATGACCGTAAATGAGAAACATCAGCAGAACATCGCCATGGCATTATAATAAGGTAGGGTAACTGGACACAGATCACTTATGAAAAAATCACAAAATACAGTGCTGCCGCATCTTAAAAAAAAGTATGTGTGTGGCCGACACCTAGGAGGCATTCATTATTTACGTGAGGTGATGTTGGCAATTTTTTGACCCCTTCCCCCCCTAGTATGATATTTGGAAGACTTCGCTCTACCTCTAATCTCACGTGAGATTTTTCAAAATGCGTGTTTTGGCTCTATGAAATAAGGCCCCAGGACATAAGGACCCAAACTACAAATGAAATAAGGCCCCAAACATTTCTATACAAAACCACAACACAAATAATTGGGAGGTTATTTCTTATTTTGGGGCTTTATTTTATTGTTGAAAAATGGGGCTTTATTCCATAATGAAATAAGGCCCCAAGAGTAAAATGAAATAAGGACTCAAAAATTATATTAGGAATTAAAAGTATGAACATTTGGAGTGTTGTTTCGATTTTTGTGGCCTTATTTCTTTTTTTAAATTGAATTTTTGTTATTTAAAATCAATTAAATATTTCTCAATTGAAAAATTTTAAAAATATTATAAATAGTTTTGATATTTTTGCCACTTAGTGAGGGCATAATATAAAATTAAAAAATAAAATACATTGTGAAAAATTTCATGATAAAAGAAGGACCAGTGAACTTATCTATGTCCTCGATCAAAAAATGATATGTAGAAAAAAAACCACTTTTAAAACTATTACAAAATATGAATGTCGGCAAGAGACCTGTAAAGCAAGAGTTAACCTTTTGTCGTAAGGAAAATTTTGCGACGTTCGAACTCCACAAGATCTCTTACGAGTAGGAAAAAAACTCTTTGAATTTAAATTGGACTCTATTGAAATTAAACTTTAGGTATGAGATATGAGAGAACTAACAAAGTATTCTTTATAATTACATATTTGTAAATTTAGAGAGATTTACAAAACTATAATTATATCATCTAAGCTCAAACGATTTGGATTACAAATTTATAAAAATATTTCCTGCAGGAGAATACTGTTTTTTCAAATTCTTGATAAGATTTATGAATTCTTGAAGATATTTGGGCCCATTCTGCGGAATCTTTTATGAAAAAATTCTGTTATGATTTCCCATACAAATTTTTGAGCTGTCAAAAAATCTGTTACGGGACCAAAATTCGTATTCTGCACGACAATCTTTTATGAAATCTTTTATAAATCAGCAGATTTTTCGAACTGTCAAAAAATCTTTTACAAAGTCTTTTATTTGGTATTCTGCATGACAAAATCTGCTATGAAATCTGTTATGAAAGACAACAGAATAACAGATACATTTTTTTGTCTTTTATCGTAAAAAATTTTTAGAAATTAAACATTTTTGTCTGAAAAATGGATATTTATTTAAGAATTTCAACAAAAAATGTAAGTAACCTAATTGTTCAGTATAAATATATGCATGTTTTTGTTAAATTTAATGTTTTTTAGAATAAACCATCTAGCAACTCTACTGGAGTTGCGTCTTAAAAGTAAACCATTCAAGCTTCCTGAATTGCGCTTCATACAGCTATTTCGATTGGACAAGGTGAATGCTCGACTACTCATGAGCAGGTTGGAACAATTTTCAGTAGCCACAAAAATTCCATTTGAAATTCAGGTCTGTATTCAGGCTCAAAGGAATCGCAATGCTTTTTCCTACCGACCACTGGGTTTGCTTCCAAAAAACGAGCAGTATGTTTCCCTCTTCTTAACGGTGGTTTTTTTGTCTCTTTGTTCTATAAAAATTACAAATGTATTCAAAGCAATATAACTAAATTATGAACCTACTTTTTTCGCTCTGCATTTTGGTTTGATAAGTTTTCTTTTTCAATTTATTGACAGCAATCAGCTGTTTCATAACAGAAGTTAACAGAATTGTAATAGATTTTTGTTTTCGAAGATTGATAACAGGGTGCCATAAAAGATCGAATGGCAGAATACCAATTTTAAAAGATCTTTTATGGTTAACATCTTTTATAATTCATAACAAAAAATTCATAACAGAATAACAGATCTGGCAGAATAGGCCCAATTAATTCATTCATGTTTACGAATAAAAATAATGGCAATTAAAGGGTGTTTTTATTTATTGTGGGGTTATTCTTCATAAATTTTGGGGTGCTATTTCCTTAATATTGGGGTTTGATTCCGTTTTAAGATTTGAGGCCTTTTATTTTGGGGTGCATTGTTGCGCAGCCATTTCAACGAGCCATTTATCATAAAAATCCATTAATTACTTTTGAAGATATATTATTTTACGTATTATGCACTGCTTACACAAATTATGTAGAGGTTTCATTATAAAAACAATTATATCCCGAAGTACTGTAGACAGCGTAGCCGGTGTTTGACTTACTGAGGGTTGTAATCCCTGAGCAGCGGCCGAAGGCCGCCTATTAAAAAAAGAATTAATTTGGACTTCCAGCAACATATATATCGGTCATTCCATGTCAAATTGGACGCTTTTCGAAACTCACATTTCTGTAAAAATTTGGTACTTTGCACGTGGATAGTACTTTAAAAAAGAAAAATATTTGCATATTTTTTTTATAATTTTCTTTTTTTTTGCAGTTATACACAGTGAAAAATTATACAGAAAAACAAAAATTGTCATTTGGACATGTACTCAAACAACTATATCTTCTAAGCCGTTAGTCCTACAAGAAAAAAATTAAGGACATATTTTAAAGATCTTGAATTGCTCTTTATTGTGGTGATTACGAACACTTTCGAGAAAAATTTTAAATTTTTTGACCACTAAAAATTTCATTCCCATTTTTCAAGGTCAGCACGACTATTTTTTTGGCACTTTGAAAACATTATCGTATTGAGGCATTCATTCTTAATGCATTCTCAAAATTTGATGTTGGAGAATCAATGTTTAATATTTTTAAAGAAATTTTCAAAAACTGAATACACAATTTTTTAGTACAAAATACTTGAATTTTTAATTAAAAATGGAATTTTTAGTATTTTTTTACTAAACTAGGTACATATCGTCGCAGCGCCTGCAAAAACAGTTATATATTTTTCAGTAACATTTCAGGAGAGCAAAAAACAAATTTGTTTCAGAGCATTTCTGGTACCGCGAGCATTAACTGCTTTTGATCACTTCTAAACCATAAGAGGATAAAAAACTGCAAATGTAGAAATGTGGGTAATAGATAGTGTAAACAAAATATGCTATTAAAAAATTTACAAAAATCACATAACTGGTTTTTCTGGCGCAGCGACGATATGCAAAATCAGTCAAATTTAAAAATTTTATCAACTCGTTAAAATATACCATTCCTCTGAAGACACTCTTATTTTTGAAATTTGCAAAAAAATTTGTTGGTTGTAATTCCCTGATGTATACCTTTATTCATACTAAATTATATAAAATTGTTTAACATTTTATGTTTAACTTTTTTTTGTTCTTTAATCTTAAACAATAGTTGAAAAAGATGATGTGGATGTAATGCGCTTAAGTTATGATGTAATTTCGGAATGCTTTTAGCACGACACAGTAGCAGTTCTTTATTTCAGCGTGGCTAAATTAATTTCCTGCGAAAAAATTGAGAGAAGTTAACAAAATAATTAACTTCTCAGATGGAGCAAGCACTCAATATAAGAACAAAAAAATTTTATAAATCTATGCAAGCACAAAGTCGATTTCAATATTCCCGCAGAATGGAAATTTTTTACAACATCGCACGGCAAAGAGTCATGTGATGGTTTGACAGGAACAGTAAAAAGACTTGCGGCAAAGGCTAGTCTGCAAACATTAATAATCCGACAAATACGCCTGTAGTATTCTATAATTGGATTTCAAACAACATGACAAGCATTGAATCGGAATATTTTTCATCAAAGCAATACAACTCAGAAAAACAATCTTTCAAAAAGTTATTCGAAAAAGCAAAAATTATACGCGGGACTTTAACCCACCATTCCTTTATACTACGTGGCAAAGGGAAAATTGATATGCGTATTATATCCACATCATCTTTTTCAACTTTTGTTTAAGTTTACAAGAACAAAAAAAATTATAAATAAAATGTTAAAACAATTTTACATAATTTAATATTAACATAGGGATACATCACGGAATTACAACCAAGAAATATTTTAGCAAATTTCAAAAATAGAGTCTCTTCAAAGAAATGGTATAATTTAACGAGTTGATAAAATTTTTAAATTTGATTGATTTTGCATATCGTTGCTGCGCCAGAAAAACCAGTTATGTGATTTTTGTAAATTTTTTTATAGCATCTTTTGTTTACACTATCTATTACCCACATTTCTGCATTTGCAGTTTTTTATAATTCTTATGATTTAGAAGTGATAAAAACAGTTATTGCTCGCAGTACCAGAAATGCTCCGAAAAACAAATTTTTTTTTCTCTCCTGAAAAGTTACTGAAAAACATAACTGTTTTTGCTGGCGCAGCGACGATATGTACCTAGTTTAGTAAAAAAATACTAAAAACTCCATTTTTAATTAAAAATTCAAGTATTTTGTACTTAAAAATTGTGTAGTCAGTTTTTGAAAATTCCGTTAAAAATAGTAAACATTGATTCTTCAACATCAAATTTTGGGAATGCATTAAGAATGAATGCCTCAATAGGATAGTGTTTTCAAAGTGCCAAAAAATAGTGGTGCTGACCTTGAAAAATGGGAATGAAATTTTTAGTGGTCAAAAAATTTAAAATTTTTCTCGAAAGTGTTCGTAATCACCACAATAAAGAGCAATTCAAGATCTTTAAAATATGTCCTTAATTTTTTTCTTGTAGGACTAACGGTTTGGAAGATATAGTTGTTTGAGTACATGTCCAAATGAAAATTTTTGTTTTTCTTTGTAATCTTTCACTGTGTATAATTGCAAAAAAAAAAAAAAATAAAAAAATTATAAAAAGGTATGCAAATATTTTTTGTTTTTAAAGTTTTATCGACTTGCAAAATTTAAAAAAAATCGGAATCGTCAAAATTAGTTTTTGGACAAAAGCGTCCGATTTGACATGGAATGACCGCTATATATATTCATACATAGAAAAACAAATTTTCACATTTGGAGCCACGAGCTATGCTTCGTATTTCTTAAAATACTCAAAGGATTTCATTTATTGATATCTCATTTAATAGATCACATTTAAATCTTTTGGTAACTCGGACCTCCGGACCTCGGACCTCGGACAGCATCTCCGCTGTTTTTCCATATTCTAACTCCTGAACCTCTACGCCTAAAGCCCCGAAGAGGACTGCATGGTTTTATGGAAAGGCGAATTGGACTGCATTAAATAATTTTTATCGCAGCTTCAATTGGAAATTATGTTTCGCTGATAGAAATGTGAATGCCGCGGCTGTCATGGTACAATAAATTATTTTATTGGGCATGCGGTCTTTCATTCCCAATAAGATGAGAAGCATTAAACCAAAAGACCACTCATGGTTTAATGAGACTTGCAGGATTGAAGTCAGGTCCAAAGAGGAAGCTTTTCAGAATTGGCGTTCTAACAAGAATACTGATACTAAAAGACTTCGCATCGAGGCAAGGAATCGCTGTAATGCAATTTTAAAACGCGAAAAGTTTCTGCACGAAGCTCGCATTCGAGAACAGGTTCTTCTCTGCCCCAAAGGGAGCAAAAATTTTTGGTCATTTGTTAAAAGAGTTAAGAACCAGACATCGTCATCGATTCCAGCTATTGGCTAGATTGTTTGCACAAAATTCCACTCTCTCGGATAGCAATCAGTCACTGCCCTTTGTTGAGGGTGGATCTTCTGCAATGCAGGAGATATACTTTCGAACGAGAGCAGTTAAAAAAGTCCTTACAAATCTCAACGTTAACAAAGCCTCTGGTCCTGATGGCATACCGCCAATTGTGCTTAAAATGTGTGCTTCTTCGCTGGCTCGGCCTTTGCGCAACCTTTTCAACATCTCCTACAGAACAGGAATATTTCCATCTTGTTGGAAGGTGGCAAATGTCCAGCCAGTACCTAAAAAGGGTGATGCCACGAACCCTGCAAACTACCGACCCATTGCGATATGCTCTACGCTTTCCAAAGTTATGGAGAGCGTAATAAACTTCAACGTTATGAACTATCTGGAGCACAACCAACTGCTCAGTGACCGTCAATATGGTTTCCGTAGGGCTCGCTCTACTGGTGATCTTATGGCGTTCTTAACCGAAGAATGGAATAAATGCGTTCACTTTTTCGGCGAGAGCAGGGTTGTTGCTCTAGATATTTCAAAAGCGTTCGACCGAGTGTGGCATAAAGCGCTCGTGTCAAAACTTGCTGCATATGGTTTTGGTAGAAATTTTGCTCGATGGATCACGTGTTTTCTCAAGGACCGAACGATTCGAGTCGTAGTTGACGGTATTTCGTCCGAGTAGCACGCCATCAACGCAGGAGTACCGCAGGGTTCAGTTCTATCGCCAACTTTGTTTCTGGTTTTTATCAACGACCTTCTGTCGTTGACGCATAACCCAATTCATTCGTTTGCGGACGACAGCAGCATTTGTCATTCATATTCATTCAAAAAACGCCCAAGCTCTATGGAGATTGAGGCAAAAAGGCAAACTATGAATGACACACTCCTTAATGATCTACAAAAAATCTCCGAGTGGGGTCTTGCTAATAGAGTAGAGTTCAATGCAAGCAAAACCCAGTGTTGTCTGTTAACCCACAAGCGGGTTAATTGCCCTTTAGCTCCTCTCAGTATGAATGGTGTGGATCTTGTGGAATCAGCCGCTCTTGACGTTCTGGGCATATCGATCCAATGTGATCTTCGTTGGAATGATCATATTTTCGATGTGTCGAAAGAAGCGGGCAAGTGCCTAGGTTTTCTAAAACGGTGCAAAAAATATTTCACTTCAGCTGATCTTCGCATGATCTACACCTCATATATTAGGCCGAAAATGGAGTACAATTCGCACATTTGGGCAGGGGCTTCAAGATCTTATTTGGAGCTTCTGGACCGAATTCAACGTCGTGCGATATATTTGATAGGAGATGAAAGTATTTCATCCTCTCTCAACTCTCTTGAGCATCGACGTAATGTAGGTTGCCTAAGCCTTCTGTATAGGTATTACCATGGGAAGTGTTCAAGGGAGATACATGGGCTGACGCCACCAGCTCGTGTGTTTCCCAGGTCCACTCGGGCAGCTGTCCAAGCCCACTCCTTTACCATTGCATCGATGCCTAATAGAACCTCGCATTACCGCGATAATTGGTTCTTTAGTCGCGCGGTTAAGTTGTGGAATAGTCTCCCTGCGAGCGTGTTTCCCGGCAGTTTTGAGCTGTGCAAATTCAAAACAAATCTTCACCGACACTACTCCATCTATCCACCCTCCAACTAACTATCACCCATCTTCCGAATCAACACAATGCTTACGCATTTATAGGGGGCATCCCCTGAGCGTTGGTTCAGTCTAAAAAAAAAAAAAAAAAGTAAATATTTTTTGTACATTTTATTTCACATTAAAAAATTTGGTCGTTTTTTCGTTTTGTGCTCTACTGATTTCGTTTTTGTTTTGGGGCTTTATTTCCTGGGGCCTTATTACACAGAGCCGCGTGTTTTCAGTGTAAATATGTTAACCTATGCTTCGCAGCACTCGACGAATCGTGTGTTCGGCGAGCCGGTGGTTAAACTATCGACGGGCTACTATGCTACTTTGTAGCACTCGCATAACCGCGATAAATATTATTGTGTCAAATTTAGTTATATTTTAGTAGAGAAATACATTTTACTCAATTTAACCAAGCAATCTTATAATTCTACACTGTTTCTTGCGGATAAAAAATTACGTAATCTTTGCGAGAACCCTCCCTCTTCCCCACGTGAGAGTGAGTGAGATTAGGCTTAACCCCCCGCCCCCTAAACGCTTCACGTAATTAACGGACGCCCCTTTACGGTAGAAGTGAAACCTTCAGAAAACTGTAGAAATTTTTAGTGCAATGACTTTTGAATAAAACATCATTCCCTGATAATGAGAAAAAAATCGACTTGAAAATTAATATATTCAACTTTCGATGCAAATATTTCCCCTGTTTTTAAATGTATTTTACTTTAATTTTTTTGTCAAAAGACCAATCAAAGATCTTAAAAAAATAGTTTGGACTGCACCATTTGAAATTTATTTTTTCCAAAATGTTGTTTTTAGGTTGTTGACAAAAATATTACCCCAATATCTCTTTGCAATCTATAGTTATAGCTAAAAATCTATTTTTTCATACTATCGACTATCTTTATTATATTAATAAAACTCATTTTCTGTTTATTTGTTTGTTTGACCTTGCTTGTTTGACCTTAACACAAATCTGTGAAAAACCTTGGAACTCAATTTTAGTACACATATTGTGTGCATCCTTGATTAGATAAGCATACTTTGTTTTGACTACGCCCCTTTCGCCCCTTTTCAACTGATGTAAATTTTGTTAATGAAATATTACTAGTGTCCGACCGAATATTTGTCTTCGGTATTCGGCATAAACAGCCAATTTTGAACCCTTGGCTTTGGCTCAAAATTGCCGAATATTTGCCGAATGTTTTTGCTTTGGAATGTGAATATTTTCCATTTTGGCCCTTCTTTAACGTTTTGAATATTAAAGAAATAGAAATTCATAATTCAAAAAAACTTAACTTAATTAAATTAAAAACTTATTTAAATAATGAGTAATAATAAATTAGTTAAAATAAAATTCTAAAGTCACTTAAAAGCTCATTTGTTTTATTGTATTTACATTTGCCCTTACTTTATCCCAGCAAACCAAAGTTTCCGAATTTGTAACGAATTCGTTACTAATTTTTCGAAATTATTCCGAGTTCGGCATCCGCATTCGTTCCGATTTCGTAACGAAAATCGTATGGAGGGGTTGACACGAATTCGTAACGAATTGTCGTAACGAATTCAGAAGGAATTTAAGTATCAAATTCGTAACAAATTCGTAAAGAATTGGAGTATCGTATTCGTAATAAATTCGTAAAGAATTGACGTATCGAATTCGTTACAAATTCGTAAATAATTGAATTATCGTTTTCGTAACGAATTCGTAACAAATTCAAAACAATTTCTTTACGCATTGTAGCACCGAATTCGTAACGAAATGAAGCAACAATTTCGCAATCATCTCTTAATGATTTTTGTACAGTATGTAATACAAAATTAAATAACATATCCGAATCAAAGTTCAGTTAATCAATCCGCTTAAGATGCCCCCGACTATATGTTTCGTACAAATGGCATGCCGAAAATTACGGAACATTTATATTATGGAACATATATAAATGTGAATATGACATGTCGTTTGTATTTGCATCTGTAAAAATTAAAATTAGATACCATCTCTTATATCATCTGTTTTAAAGAAAAAGTTGTTTAAAATAAAACTATTTTACAAATGGCAAATTATTTAAAATGGCGCTTGGCTCATGGCCTACCAATTTTTTTCAACTCGAAACACCTCACAATTTAAATTTGATTTCGGAACTCTTTCCAATTATTCGGAAATGTTCCGAAATAACTGTTGCGAAATAGTTACGAATTCGTTAAGAATGCTCGAAATAATTACGGACTAATCGGAATTCAGACAAATTCGGAAACTTTGGTTTGCTGGTATCCTATTTACACACTTGTATTATTTCCACTCATAGTATTTGTCCAACAAAAATCAGCAATACCGAAAAGTGGCATCGCTAAAATTCATTGTGATATTAGTGATCGGAGTGCTGGATCCCTTCACCCTACCCATGGTGTAATTATCCAGGTGGAAGCGGTTTTTTCATCTGTCTCACAAAAATGAACACTAGCCTTGTCAAAAACAGCTGATGGCAAATTTAAAGCAAAGCGAAATAAAACGAAGTTTGTGAAAGTGTTTGTTTTTTAATTGCATGTATTTGCCAAGACCTTCAAATAGCTTATCTTATTCTGTCGACGTGTTTAAAGCTAATCGCCTTGCTGTAATGGATCAACTTTCCAGCTCTGAGCATAATTAATACCAATAATTAATACCATAATTAATCCTCTCAAATATGTCTAGTTATATAACGCAGCCAGTAGCACTTAATGAGTTTTGTTCGGATCACTTACCAGCAAAGTTTTCGCTAAGCCTTAACTTTGCGATCCATAAGAACCTTGTTTTAGACTAAGCAAACACAAACTGGAAAAGCTTTCGCTCCTCGCTAAATAATTCTCTCGGTAATGTACAAGTTAATCTAGAAGAAGTGACTTCTACCGATCTGATTGAAATAAATTTAGAAATGTTTAATAAAAATGTAGCTATTGCCGTCCGAAATTCTGTCCCATTGAAACAACCAAAGACAAATTTCATTAAACTGCCTTTATATATCATCGATATGATTAAAACTAGAAATAACTTCCGGCGCCAATGGAGCCGCTACAGACAAAAATCTGATTACGAATATATGTCATGGTATTCTGCTCAAATTCGAAAGGAGATTTTTATGTTTAGAAATATGTCATGGAATAATAAAGTAAGCTCACTTGAAAAAAGAAGTGAGCCATTTTGGAACATTTGCAAGCTATTGCGAAGAAAGAATAATCCGATCCCTCCTTTGCGCGATGAAGACAGGACCATTATTCTTAGTCATGACAAAGCAAACACCTTTGCCAATAAATTCCTCGAAAACCACATGGTATCTGCGCATTTAAGCTCACCGTTACAGGAAAATACTGTAAATTCAGTTGTGAACCATTTTGACTCCCTCTCTGTAGAAACCCAGTCATCGGAATATGTCCCTATATCCTTTATTAAGGATCTCATTCGCGACAGTTTCACCTATCAGCCTCTTAAGTAGTTTGAGCAAAATTTTCGAGAAGGTTATTAAATTTAAACTATCTTCACTATTGACCGATATAATATCGTACCAAATGAAAAATATGGATTTAGACGGTTTCATAGCACAACACATCAAATTAAACGTATAAGCAATCATGTTAAAACTAATTTTATAGCGAAAAAATCGACCGGGCTAATCTTGTTAGATGTTGAAAAAGCGTTCGATACTGTCTGGCATAAAGGTTTAATTTATAAACTAATTAACTTTCAATTTCCAATATATCTCACTAAACTAATTCAAAGCTTTCTGAATAATCGCTCTTACTGCGTAACTTTAAATAACGCGTACTCTGATATGATTGAATTGCCAGCCGGTGTTCCTCAGGGATCAGTTATTGGACCTCTGCTATTCATAATATTCTGTTCTGATTTTCCGAGATATAATAACTGCCAGTATGCTATGTATGCTGATGATGTTGGTATCTTTTTTTCGCACGAATTTGGTCATGATATTGTGACAAATCTTCAAAGTGCACTCTATAATATTGCTGACTTCTTCGAGAAATGGAAAATCAAAATAAATGGTAAGAAAACGCAAGCTATCTTTTTTACGAGAAAAAGAAGTCATTGCTACTTGCCTAGCACTAACATAACATTATATAATCATAGTATACCATGGACAAATACGGTTAAATACCTAGGTGTGGTTTTTGATAAGAAATTACTATTTCGCGAGCATATCAATCATATTAAGGACAAATTTAGCATAGCTATAAAGATGTTATATCCTTTGATAAATAGAAATTCTTGCTTAAGCAGAGAAAATAAATTAATTATTTGTAAAACCATATTTCAAGCCATTATTTTATATGCTTGTCCTGCCTGGAGCGTCTGTGCTAAAACTCATATAAAAACACTACAAATATGTCAAAATAAGCTTTTGAAAATGATGCTGAGACTCCCGTGGCATTCTTCCACAAATAGACTCCACGTCGACTCTGACGTCAAACTGGTATCAGTTCTTATAAAAGAAATAACTGACAAATTTAAAATTCGTTGTGATATGTCCGATAATAGTCTAATTTCAGAGTTGTACCAATAAATGTTGTATATATATATATTCAATTTTGTATTAATTTATTACTCACTGTTAGTCTACAAATGTTAATTTATTACTAGTTTGCAAGCTTTACATTGAAGGTTTTTTCAATTGTAGTATTTTCCTTCAAAAATAATTTTCAAAATAAAAATCTGTGATAAATTCTAAGTTTAAGATAATGTTTAAGAATTAAGGTGTAAGTACCATATATCTGTAAATTGTGCGATAACTTATGTTTTGTAACGTTTTCTATTTTTCTACTAATAAAGAACTATTCAATTAATACCAACAAATTGTGACTAAAGCAAGCGAAGGATTTGCTGCTGCTGCTACTATTAAAGCAAGCTGCTCGATTTCTTTACAGGTCAGATCTTCTTTTGCGCACAATTTCTTTCGCTTGCTCTTTTAACTTTTTGATTTGCTTCAGCTTGTTTTGGAAAAATATACTAATTAACAAAACAAAAAAGAGTTTAAAGCAGCATTAGCGAACGACTAAATACTTTTCTGAGAAATTCTTATAACGAATCACTTGACACTTATAAGCAGCCTCGCTCTTCTTGAGACAATTTTTTGACAAGTATAGCAAAATTTATGGTGTGGTAAAAAATTTGACCCATGACCCTACCTTATTATTTAGCCATAATCATGGCAAGAAATTCGCAAAATTTTCTTAATAAATTTTTATACAAGCAATACATATTGAATTTTGAATCCTACATTTTTAATTTGAATCCGAAAAATTTTTGAAATTTTATTCAGTCCAAAAAATGTGGCTCACAAATTCCTACTTTCATGTCTTTTGAAAGTAGGTGCTCTACTGATACGGTTAATCTGTTTGCAGATTTTTTCAAGTCTAACTTTGTTGTTGATGAGGATTTTGTCGCTGATGAGATTGTGGAGTCCGTTGATACATTTACTGATCTGGGCCTTATTTGGCCTTATCTGTTAGTGATGTCTTGGAGCATCTCATTGAATTGAAAAGTTCATTCAAAGAAGATATTGATGGCTTTGCTTCCATTATCCTTCCAAATTGTGCTTACTCTTTAGCTGTTCCCTTATGTGAATTTTTTAATAAATCCCTATCTGAAGGTGTTTATATAAAGTGTTGGAAAATTGCTTCTATCACGCCTATCCTTAAGGCAGGTAAAAAAATCTTATTGCTAATTACCGTCCAATCTCGAAATTATCCAACGTTTCTAAGTTGTTCGAAAGTATAATTAAATCCAAACTATATTTTTTAATAAAACGCCATATTTGCCCTAAGCAGCATGGTTTTTTTGTGGGTCGCTCTACGGTAAGTAACCTTTCCGTGTTCTCTGAGTTTTGCATATCATCCTTTGAACTCGGTAATCAAGTGGATGTAGTATAACCGATTTTCCGTAAGCCTTCGACAGAGTTTTGCATAAGTTGCTGCTTTTGAAATTGTCGTAAATGTCTTTCACTCTGCTTTGTTGAATTGGGTGCATTCTTATGTATCGGATAGAATGTGCTTTGTTAGGATTAACAATGTAAATTCTTATGAATATGCTGCATCCTCGGGTGTTCCTCAAGGGAGTATTTAGGAACCAATGGTCTTTATGCTTTTTATAAATGACGTTTTCAAATGCTTTAAATACTCGCGTTTTCTACTTTATGTAGATGATCTTAAAATTTTTAAGAAAATTTCTTGTTTGGCGGATGCTTTTCACTTGCAGTCTGATTTGAACAGGCTAGTGAAGTGGAGTGAAGTTAATGGTCTGGCTCTGAACTTTTCTAGGTGTTACCATATGACTTTCTCTAAGCTCACTTTACATACCATTATCAATTTATATTATCTTACTAATATCCCATTTCAATCAACCAAATCTTTCAAAGATCTTGGAGTTGTGTTTGATTCTAAATCTACGTTTAATGATCATTTAAACTTTCTTATTAGTAAGGCATATTCTATGCTCGCTTTCAATCGCAGAAATAGCTTAGAGTTTTCTGATCCCCACACTTTAGAAATGCTATACAATTCTTTTGTTCGGTCAAAGTTAGAATATGCTTCTTTTTTCTGGAGCCCGTATTTTGTTAATGCCACTAATAGACTGGAAAGAATTCAAAAAACTTTTTTAAAGTTCGCTTTGCGTACTTTAAATATTAATGAACAACTTCCGTCGTATAATTCGCGGTTTTTGCTTTTGGGGCTTAAATCTCTTGAGTCAAGGCGTAATATTGCCTCTCTTATATTTGTGTATGATTTGGTTTCTGGAAATATTGACTGTCAGTCGCTCTTAGAAAGCATTCTGTTTAATATCACAGTGCAACAATTTGAGGGTCATGCAATCTAACGGAGAAGTGACTAACGCAGGTCGATAGTGCTGGTCTAACCAAAGAAACCCTAAAACGGTTTTGTAAAGTCAGCTCGCTTTTAAATGTTATAGCCTTTGAAAGTTGAGATGTTTTACTGTATTTTTCAATTAAATTTTGTATATAAAACTGGAAAGATATATACAAATATACATAAATATACTTGTTGTTTTTTGTCTTTTAACGACATAACGGGAGATATTACGGTGATTACAAAGCGTACAATGTGTAAAAAAATAATTTTCTGCCATTACTGAATATAAGTGCGATCGGAATTAGAGTATTAAATTTGTAAAAATGAAGTGCAAAGGAAATATCGACAATTTTTGTTATATGTCGATATAAAAAAAATATAGTTGCATTAGATAATTTACAAAAGATTTCATACAAGCGTATGAATCATATTTTATTAAAAAAGTTATTTGTAATGTACCGTGGGCTCCGAAAAATGTGTGCAACACATGCTATGCTAACATTTTAAATTGGAAAGCAAAAACGTTACTTCACTAGGTTTTGGTGAACCTATGTTATAGTTCGATCCGGGAATTCACGATTCGAAAAATTATTATGCTTGCGCAAATTATGCAAATGGAATGAATAAAAAGAAAAGCAAAAAAAAAAAATAAAACAGATGCGTCGCTGGACACACGAGAGAAGCGAAGCTTTTTCGCAATTTTATACGCTTCATAATTAAATGGTTTTTTTAATAAAAAAATTTTTAAATTGAAAAATTTTAAATACCTAATGTTAACTAAAAAAATAATTTCCCACCAGTAAATTTTTTTACCTTACATTATTATTTTACATTAATTTTGAATTTTTTTTGTAAATGTTAATGAAATTATGGGGTTTTAATATCTAAAATATCAAACATATATTATATATATGTAATGTCATCGATATTTGTAGCAAATATTACATCAATAGTTGTCCTAATCTTGTTTTGCAAATATTTGGATAGCTTGTCATTCGCAAATTATATTTATCAAAACAGCATTGTTTAAGTCTTAGAATTTTTATGAAACTGATTTTTTTATATTTCAAAAGTATAGTCTTTCCGACGTTAATGTCCAATTATAAAAGAAGTAACGTAATGTGATCTAATGCCAGTTGAGCAATGCGTTCTTTCACTTATTGTTTGAAACAATGCTTTCTTATACAAGTGGTTTTAACAAACGTAACGTAACATGACGGGACGTATAAATCCGTGGATTTTTGATTTCTACGTTACTTTACATTACGTCTTGTCAAAAAGCAACTGAACATTGTATTTTCACTTCTACAGCCGTTTGAGTAGGTGTCGAGCCACAGTGTTTCGTTTACATTCATTCTCTATATACTCATTTATCTCGAAGCTACTTTTTTCGGCATGGTGTTGTAGAAAAAACACAAAACTATTTAGCCGAATCATCTGAAATTTTGCTATTCATAACTACGGTGGCTATCGCTGGAACTAGAATCAAAGTTTTATTTAAAAAACATCGTATATTTTACACTTAATAACCGGTAGAAAACAAGCTGATTTAAGAACTTAATTTTCAAAAGCGCGTCCTTCTGTCAATTTTTCATATCTTTTTTTCTAGTGCCAGCCATAGCTGCACTAATTGTGATTAATAATATTCTAGGTTTTTATTTTTCAGATAAATAGAAAAGTCAAAATCTACAACACCGCCCATGCCCCTTTTCCTTGAGAGCGTCTCATTGACGGCCATTTTGAACAAGATCAACAATTTTTAAAATTAAAAATTTTTTTTTTATGATGAATGAGAGTTACAATACACCTTAAAAGTTTAAATATCGATGTTCTATATTTTAACTTTTTAAAAAAATCCAAAAAAATACCTTAAATTTTCGAGCGCTAGACCACCATCCTTGCCTTAAGTGCCTATGAACATTCATGTCTGAATTCGCAATTAAAATCCACCCGTTCAATGGAACCTTGTTTCTTTTGTTGTTTGGATAGGTAATGCATGGCGAGTTGATCCTAGGTTGGGTTTTCTTCAAGTTGACATAATGGCGTTTCTAGCTCGATAGTGCTTCCATGCACAACATTGAGTCGAGTTGGACTTCTGCCATTCTATTCGCCACTTTTTCTTAGTATAAATGTGTACGTTCAGAAGGTGCAAAATTTACTAAACATATTGAGTCTTTGATCAGTATTAGTTTCCGCTACTTTGTGTGCCTGCTGAACGGTTTGTTGCATTTTATGTCAACGCAGTGGTAGAAATAAAATAAAATAACAAATAATCAAGAAAATCTCACTCAACAGTTGAGCAACTGTTTCATATTCCGAACGCATCCAATCTAACTCAGTTAAATCTAATAAGTTTCGCAGAGTTTCGTGGATTCAACGAAATTCTAACGATTTAACTCGCCATGGAAACGTAGTATTTGATCGATAATTGTGATCTGCTGCATTATAGCTTCACGCATTCACAATAGAATATGTAGGGCAGCTAATGAACAATCCCTTTAATAAATTCCTGCATCATAGTCATCTACTGCAACATAGCTTCAGTTAATATGAATGAATCACATCTTATCAGAAATGGTTAGTTTGGAGTAGTGGTTAGTGTGTAGAACTCTCGATCGGAAGGCGCGAGTTCGATCCTAACGCTTGCAAAGAGTTATTTTTAATTTTATATCCTCTTGTTGTAATAGACGCAAGTAAAAAAACAACAACAATTCTAAGAAAAAGGTGTATGGAAAAAAGTGTCGTTTTTCAGATTTCTCTCAAGCAAATCACAAAACGAGGCGTAAAAAGCTTCGCTTCAAAAAACTTATGTGGCAGTTCCTAGGGTTAGTTAATTACCAATACCTCATTCCAACAACATCCCTGTGCCATTATGCCAATCTCCCGATGTTGAGCCAAGATTTACTGTCGCTAGTACGTATGCAATGTATGAATACGTCCCTCCTCTATCAAAATTGGGTGATCCAGTCTTAATTACGCAAGAAAAACTAGATCTAATTGTGACCAAGTTAGGACTATCCCAGCGTAAATCGGAAGTATTAGCTTCTTTCATGAAATCGAACAATTTATTGGCGCCGGAAACAAAAGTAACTGCATATCGCAATCGAAAAAAGGAAATGAAAGTTTTTTTACAGTTGAAGATGAAAACCCTTTCGCATATTGCAACGATATAGAAGGTTTAATGAAAGCAATGGGTATCAGCTATAAGAAAGGGGATTGGCGTTTATTTATAGACAGCTCTAAGTCCAGCTTGAAAGCCGTGCTTTTACATAAAAAAAAAATACCAAACCTGCAGTCCCAGTAGCTTATAGCACTAATACAAAGGAAACATACGAAAAACTTCAGCATAAATTAGAAGTTGTTAAGTACAACGAAAACCAGTGGCGTATTTGTTGCGATTTGAAGGTGGTGGCATTACTTTGTGGCATGCAAGGAGGATACGTCCAATATATGAGTTTTCTGTGTGATTGGAATACGCGGTACACTGCTGATCAATACGCTAAGCACGACTGGGACACTCTAAACGAAAGTCAATATAGAGATGCCAATGATATACGCGCACCACTTGTACCGCACGAAAAATTTTGATGCCACTTCACGTAAAGCTCGGAATCGTAAAAAAGTTTTTAGAATGTGTTGCTAAAAGGGATGAGGTGTTTAATTGCTTAAGCGAAATTTTTCCTAAAACTAGCAAGGCTAAACTGTTGAATTGTAAGCTTTTTTAAAAACTCCAAAGTCGTGAAAATAATGTTGATTAATTTATGTTAGGTGTTGTTTATGGTCCAGATATACGAAAGCTGATGAAAACCGAATCTTTTTATCTTGTGTTGGTTGGTTGATGAAGAATTTAAAGCGTGGCAGTCTATTAAGGAAGTTATCACGGGATTTTTGTAAATCGTATAATGGATGCATTTTCAAACATTGGAGTGAACATGTCGTTGAAAATCCACTACCTACATCATCATTTGCAACACTTCAGCCAACAGTTACCAACAGAATCAGACGAACAAGGCGAACGATATCATCAGCTTGCGCTTCCTTTTGAAATGAGGTTAATATCTATTAAATTCTGTTCTTGTTCATTACATTTTTTATCTATTTATTTAGTTAAAGGGGAAAGCAATCTCCAGACGCAATCCTTGCTGAAATTTGTTAGTGGAGTACAAAGATGTACGAGAACGAGATGAAGATTCAGAAGAGGTGTTAACAGAGCCTGATGTTAATGATTTATTGGATGATTACGTTGTATCAGACAATGACTATTAAGAAATATAATAAAAAGAATTATAACAAAGCAACAATATCTAAATTGTATTAAATTCTATAAATTTTTTTAATAGTATTGCTTTTTTTGTAAAAAACGTTATAAAATAGATAGTTTTAAATTCTTAATATGGAAAACTCATATAATGTTGAAATTGGTGGACATTTTATCCTTATTTCTCTGAAGAAAGAAGTAAAAAATATTAAATATCATTCGAGTAATTAGCACTTCATTTTTTAAATATGCTGCAAGAAGCAAACTTTTAATGCCTGTATCTTTTAAAAGCGAGCTAACTTTGCAAAACCCTTTTAGGGTTTTTTTTACTATGTGCTAGTATTATCAACCTGTGTTGGCCGATTCTCCATTAGAAAATTGTGTTGCACAGTGTATTCTGTCCAGACAACTCAGATTGTATACATTTTTTTTTATAAAACAATGTAAAGTAAATTATGCTCTATATGAGCCTTTGACTAAGGCATTGACCCTTTTTAATGAGTTATCATCTAATAATGATTTAGATCTCTCTGTAGCAAAAATTACTTTTAAAAATGCAATCAACAATTTATTCTTAGTTTAACTTTAGTTAGTTAATGTATGCTTGCACTACATAATTTATTGTTGTGTGTTATATTATAGTCAATAAGGATATTATATTCCATTAGACTCAATAAATGAAATGAAATGAAATAAGAAATAACAAGGTTACAATATTTTACTCACCACAGTGCTGTTTACGCCATAGAGTGAAACAGATCGGCTGCGATGACTTCGACCACCTCGGCTGCTTCCGGTGCGATTTGATTTGTAATTCTTCGGCCTTCTATTATTGTCACAAGTATCAGTTCTCTTATTGTTGTTTTTATTATCATCATCATCGTTATTGTTGTTAAAATGTTCATTGCATTTTGGAGGCAGTATTGGACTATAACGCCCCAGTTCCTCGGGTAGATTTAATAACGACGGACTCATAACCAGATTATCATCAATCAAAGTCGAGTTTTGCTGTGGCGCCATGTTTTACTTAATTCTTAGTCTACCACCATCTAAAAGTCACTTCCGGCTAAAAGCTTCCTGGTATACGAAGTGGAGGAGTTCAAATGTCTTTCGAATATATTCCTAAATTGTTGGGGATACACGAAACAGCGGTTGGTCGGTCGTTTGGTCTATAAAAATCAATAAATTTCACGTTTGTTAGAGCTAGTAAAAGAATGGAATAAAACATTAAAATATACATTTATGGTAGCTGCATATGAATCAAAGTGTGGAAGTGGGAGTAGGTGGAGGAGTGGGTAATGTGTATTGAAAGCAAGGCAGGTAATTTGCATTTTTGTTCGTCCATGTAGGAGCCGTTTTTTGTTTTTTATAATCATATATGATGTGTATGCTTGTTGACCAAAGCAATCACCACATTTACCACAGTATATGCTGCTTTGTTTTCTATTTTGTTTTTTCCTGAATACAAACACGCAATAACGGTACCTACATGTACGAAACTTAGCAATCAACTGTATTTCTGCTTGCAATGAAGTTTTTTAGTTCCTACGCCGCTGTGGCGCCGCGACGCTATGAGTCTAACGATCAATTAAGATTTGTTGGAAGTGATAAAAAATATCGTACATATCATATTATCCTTGCATTCGGTGCGCAACATTCGTGCAATCGTTCTTTTCGGCACAACAGAGTCAACTCGTCTATTTTGTGTTGAGCTCTGACGTTAGCGTGATGGTATGCAGTGGAGCTTGCTTATCGAGAAATAATGGCCGTAGATATGGAAAAAACCCATCGATTGAAATGGAAACAATTCTACTTTAAGTATTTTTAAAAGTATACTGTTTACATTAGAGATACACAAATCATTGTGATGGGGTGTTTAGGTGAGCTACAAACTTAGCTTAATTTGTAGCATTAACGAAAATTTATCAAAATTAGTTAAAAGATGTACATTAATAAATCATTATATCTGACGTCAACGTGGGCCCACAACGTTCTAATTCACCGTTATATTTATTTTTAGTTATTTGAGTCGGTAAGCATGCAATAGATAACATTTGTATGCTAACTAAATATTGATTAGCCTTTCTTAAAATTGTAAATATAAGAAAAGCGTGTCTTCTTCGTATGTTGAAATATAAATTATAAGCAATTCGTAAAGTTTTCCCGACTGATTCTAATTTAAGATAAGATTGTTGTTTACATAAAATATTTAAGCAATAAAACTTGCGAAAAAGCTATAGTAGCTGAACTCTATTGTTATTGCATGTTATATTAAAAAAAAAAAGTTTTGGAGAAGAGTGTTGCTAATAATATTTTTAGATGTAATATGACGTTTCCAAGGGCGTCCGCAGGATTTGTTCTAGGGGAGAACAAAGTCTAGAATGCACATAAAGAAAATGTAACCTGTAAAATTCTATTTTCTAAGATTTTTGGTACTAATTTCATTATCATGATACACCGGTTGACACACGCTTGTACACATACGAAAATTATATATATTTCAAAGATGGGGTAAAAATCTTTCTCGTATCATGCCCGAAACATTTTCAAATTTAATTTTTTTTTTCATGTAATTTAAAACATTTTTTCTCAACAAATATTCTTAGTAATTTAGTAAATTAAATAATTTGAGGTCTCCTTTATCCCTAAATAAAAGCGCATTAATTACTATTTAGCCCCCAAGTTTTCCTCTTTTCAAAAAAGAATACAAAAAATTTCCAAATATTTTCTTTTTTTTTAAATGAGCAAGATTTTTAGACAATTTTTTCCAGTTTTGGAGGCCCATAACTCATAAACCAATCGCGAGTGGCCTGAAAATTATCAGATTCGGATTTAAGAGGCAAAAATCGCTATTTTTGAATTGTTCCCCGCATGAACATCAACTGACATATTTCTTTTTTAAACATGCATCAGTTCTGGCAGCATGCAAGTTACTTAAATCGAGTTTGAAAACATATCTATTGTATAAATTATTAAAAAAAATATTTATTTTTTTTAATTCAAAATGTAAGAATAAATATATAAAGAGGTACATGTATAAATGGGTTTTAGGATCCGTTCATTTTCTAAACATATTCCAGAACCTCCCTGCAAGGCTTGATTCTGAATCCTGGATGTTATATAAGCACGTGACGCGAAAAAATCCAGAAAATTCTCAAAATGTGTGAAAAACGTGAATTTGAAGAAGTATTAAATAAATGTTTCAAATCGAGTTTCCTATTTAAATGTTAGTCATAAAAAAACTTTTGACCATTAGATATTCTAATGTAAAAGCTTTTTCTTAAAAAGCATTTGTCATCAGATTTTTTAAAAAATTAGTGCATGATTTCAAATTAGTCTACTTTATTCAGAATCTCTTTTGAATCAGATGCTTTTTCCTCGTCTAGATCGCTGCAACTTTCTCAAATTTAAATGCTGCAAGATTGTTAGCAATTTTGTTAAGTTTACGAAAAATGAAAAAATTATCAAAATTGGATCATCTATATGAAAGAAAAACGATTTTTAAGCCGATTTTTGGGAAAGCATTTAGTTTTTTAAATTAACTTTATTTTGTTTTCTTCTTGTGTGAAATTACTTTAAAACATAAGTTCGCTTATCGTCCAAGTTCATATGCGTTATTGGCTTCATTGCCCTTTACCATCTGTTGCTCCGAAGAATGATCTTTGACCAATAGTGATATCATTCCTTATCATTCCTCAATTTCTCGTAAGAATAACATTGTTATTTCTTCTATTGCATTCGTAGTATATACTAGTAGCTTCGTACTATTTAGTAATAGTTGAGTTTAAAAAATTTACAACCGAAATCTTTCAGCCTGGTTTTTTGAACAATTACCGAATATTAGGAAATGTATGATTGCAAGGTGGCCGTGGTCTACTGAAAGAGTACGTGGCCCGTAAGCTAAAAAAACCGTGGTTCAAATCCCAGCTAAGATATAATGTTTTTTTTTATTATTAATAAATGCCAGAGCTGTAAAATTGGCATTCATATTCAGAATTTTAAGTACAACTGAATAAACGACATAAGCATTTTCAATTAATCTATTTTATACATTATTAATTTTTTATTAGTTATTCATATTTTATTCATTATTCTTTTGTTACACATTATTAATTTTTTATTCATTGTTAATGTTTTATTCATTATTAATTTTTTATTCATTATTTATTTGTTTAATTATTAATTTATTTGATTAATAAAAAATAAGTAATGAATAAAAAATGAAAAATAAATAACATATAAGTTATGAATAAAAAATGAATAATGAATAACAAATTAATAATGAATAAAAAATGAATAATGAATAACAAATGAATAATGAATAAAAAATGAATAATTAATGAAAAATTAATAATAAATAAAGGTAGAATAATTGAAAATTCTGAAATGCTTTGTAAATAGCATTCTTTGTGAATATCATTCAAAAGAATAAAAGAATTATTCATTATTCTGAATAACGAAAAAATAATTGAAATTAATAATTAATAATTTTTTTAAAAATTTATTTATTTATTTTATTGCTAAACCTTAACAGGTTTTATAGCAAATTTAAAATTATAAAATAAGATATTTAATACAATTCAAAAATAAAAAGTATGATTTTGATTGAAATCATGTATTATTAACAAACTAAAAAGTTTTAGTAAATTGCTTAAAGTATATAATTTTATTAAAGTATAAAAAATAATAGAAAAAAAGTTAAGTCAAAATCGATAAAATCAGACAGCATAGCAGGGTTGCGTTTTCAAGACAAACAAGGTCAAGTTAGCAACAATTTTTGTATACGGCGGAGTCGTGTGACAAACAAGGTCTCATACCCAATAAAACACCACTCCAATACGTATATATATATTATATATCGTTCTGTCTCCCTGAAGCCGGTGAAATCCTGGCTTGACAGGGTGGTTACTCGACAAACTAGGTCAACTTCACCAAACCAATTTTCATAAAATAAAGAAAACCAGTTGCGAACGCAGGCACCAAGACAAACTAGGTCTTATCGGCCACTCATATTAATATATTACAAATCGATCTAACGTAGTGTTTCAAGAGGTAAAAGACCCAAGACATCACGGAACCGTCGACAAGTGTAGTTACAATCATCATGAAGATATGAGGCAACTGAAGATCCCAGGTTTAGGTCCAGTCAGATTATTTAGATGTTTATTCACCAAAATTTTCCATTTTACGCTTAGGTCCATTTATCCATTTAGATTGTTATATTTATGTGTTTACAAATCACCAGATACATCAGATATATGTTTGAAAGAACTTTACATAATCAACGACGGTACTGCAGGTAATCTATAATTTTATGTTTGATTGAGTCCATGGATTCACTTAAGGATATAACATCAGATACAAAATTAAAATTACAGCAAGCGCTTCTAAGAGGTTCATTTTGCAAATAATTAGTACTACAAAAGTTCATGTGGAGTAACTCAAAAGATCTTCTAGAACGAAGAGAAATATTAAAATATACTTTACTCAATAAATATGGACTGTTGACATATCCATGTAAAAGTTTTGTAATCCAACAAGCATTTATCATAATTCTCCGATTTTTTAAAGAAGGAAGATTAAAGAGTTGTAACCGATATTCATAAGATGGTAAGTGAAAATCAGTATTACAATAAAGATAGCTTAAACAAAACAAAAGAAATTGTTTCTGCACTAATTCAATGTCGTCTATGTAACAACCGCATCGTGGGCACCAAACAACTGAAGCGTATTCTAAGATAGGCCGCACTAGAGAAGTGAATAAGGTTTTCGTTATGAATGAGATTTAAAAATTTTGTTTGTAAATCAATTTACAATCATTGAATACATTCTTATTTCGTTAAATGTAACAAATGTATTCGTGCACAATACATTTGTTTATGTACGAATACGAATAAAATATTTGTAATATGTACCAAACTACGTCCAATCTACGAATCCTATTCGTGACTGAAAACTACGAATAAAATTTATAGAATGGACGCAGTTATTAGTAATATGTACACACAAAATTTTTTGAGTGTAAGAACTCGTATTGAAAAAAGTGCCTGTGAAACAAGGGTAAATGAAATTTTATCGTAACTCATCACTGAGACGGATACAACATACTGTTTAAAAATGCATCCATCGGTTAGCTCAGCTTTATTTATATATGTATATACCTTAAAAAAGTATTTTTGAGTTCTCTTCAAAATATATTAACACTTATAATGAAAATATCGTCATATAAAATCAAAAAAAGCCGTAAGTTACAATAAATTCAAAGTCAACTTTTTAATTGATTATTGATGCACCTTATCAAAATACATGTTCCTGCTAAATTGTACACTCCTACAATTAAAACAACGTTTTAAGTAAAAAATTTCTAAAATCCTTCAGTCTGAGCGCCACATACAATTACAATTTAGAAAGTTTTTTGAGAGAGCAAGATCATCATGTGAAAATATTGAAGCTACACAATAATATTTTCTGCTTTGCTAAAAAAAAAACTTGTTATGAAAATATATTTCTATCTAAGTTTCATGTTTCTATATTTATACCCCCACGTTTAAAAAACGAAATATTAATTTTGTCACTCCGTTTTTAACGCCAATAAGAAGGCGTGGCCGGTATAGAAAAGTATACATATTCCTGATCGGCATCACCTCCTGAGTCGATTTAGCCATGTCCGTCTGTCCGTCTGTGTCCACGATAGAAGCCGTAATTTTTGATCTATCATAACGAAATTCAAAATCTAAGATTTTTATACCAAAATGGAGGTCAAGTTCGAATCTGAGCAAAACCGTATGAAAACCACGCCTACCTCCCACACAAAGTGACTTAACCAAAACGGTAAGATCTCTTTAAATTCCACAAAATCAATTTAATGACTTAAAATTTCGCACAGTGTATTAAATATTTAATATTTATTTTGAGTATTAAATTTGTAAAAATCAGATGAAAACCACACCTACCTCCCATACAAAGTGACTTAACCAAAACGGGAAAATCTCTTTAAATTCCACAAAAATCAATTTAATGACTTCAAATTTCACACAGTGTCTTTAATATTTAATATTTATTTTAAGTATTAAAATTGTAAAAATCAGATGTAAACCACACCTACCTCCCATACAAAGTGACTTAACCAAAACGGGAAAATCTCTTTAAATATATTTAACAGTTTGCTTAAGACTTTATTTATACTCTAATTCGGCCGTGGGGGTATTTTAACTTCGGCCCAGTCGAAGATAATTCCTTACTAGTTTTTTTTTCATTTGTCATTTGAAATTAAGTTTGACCCTGCAGTGAAAAATCGTACTAGTTAACTCACGTAACAAGTAGTGAAATCTTACTAACCAAAAAGTTACTAGATAAGTTACTATCTGTATTCCAGCTAGTTCAAAAATACAAGCTGTTTTATTAGTTATAAAATAAGTAGTTGCTTAATTTATAGTTAACTAACTAGTCGCATTTTGACTAGTTAAAAAAATACCAACTGTTTTTCCAGCTCATAACTAAGTAGTCATAAATGTACTAGCTTCTTTGCTAGTTGCAAACTCGCTAGTTCTGCATAAATTTGTAAACATTAAATAAATTGAATTTCTAGTTGTAAACACAGTAACAATTAGTGATGTGATGGATGTCATTTTGCGGATGCAAATCTGTAAAGAGCCTTTCTTGAGGATGCGGATAGTTGAAATTCATATCCGCGGCTGCGGATGCGGATGTGTTCAATCAAATTATAAAATGATTTTGTATAATTGTTAATATTTACTTTTTTTAAGTAAAAATCCGTTTAAGAGGCAGTCTGGTTCTATATGTTTCAAAAGATAAATTTTCTAAAAAACCCTGTTTTAAATATTAGATACCATTAGGAATAATACAACAACATCTTGTTTAAGCCGCCGAGATGTAGAAAAATGTGTAAGATACTTTTTAAATAGGCACGTCCAGATGGCATCCATGGCAACAAAAACTTTACGTAAACACGTTTTTCTCGAAACGATGCTTTTCGACCTCGTTGACGTTATTACGAAAAACTATTCAACCGATCGGACTTAAATTTTTAATATTATTGTACATATGTGTATGTAGTACAATTACATATTTTCATTAATATTTAACCTTTTTTTGATGCGACCTAACATAAAAATAAAGGTTAAAAAATATGCGAAACTCCGCCACTTTGTTTTGTTTTTGCCCAAATGTAGAATGAGTGTTACAATATAACTTAAAATTTTAAATAAAAGTTCATCTTTAAACCGTTGAAGAAAAATTCTAAAAATAACTCAAAATTTTTTTTCCATCGAAATTCTATCGAACCGATTGAACTGAAATTTTAAAACGTTATTATACACGCCAATGGCTCTCGCAGGTAGTAGAATTGTATATTTTAATTAATGTTTTTATTATTTTCTCCCGATTTTCCACAAAAAAGACGCGATCTTGTAAAATTTCTATTTAGATATCCGCCATTTTGTTATTTTTAAATGAACATGTTTAAATTAACTATCTGCCAGAATGACAAGTATACAGAACAGTAATCTATTTAAATTGTTTGTTTTAAATACCTTCAAGTGCCGTTATCACCTGGGCCAGCAAAACACCATGTTTTTTTTGTCCACTTCGGACGTACAAAAAAAAAAAAACAGAAAAATTTAAAATAAAAAAAGTGTACAAAAAGTACAGTTTGAGATGTTTAAAAAGACAAAAAAAAAATATTTAAAAGATTGTATTTTATTTTCTTATGAAAAAATCATTCCGAAATAAATCTTGAAAATTAGGGCATAGCACCGGACTACAAAAGTAGTTCAACACAATTATTTGAAGTTATTTTCAATTTAGTTTGTAAAGGGTAGTTTAATTTTAAGGGCCGATGTTGAATGTGAACCACACCTAAACGTCAAGTTTTTTTATGCATTTCATGTGACATTTCTCAGTTTCAGACTAAATAAATTTGAACCATGGAAGGATACACAATCGAGCAAGGCGTAAAAGTTATTCAGGCTTATTATAAAAATGGACGTTCAAATCAAAATGCATATCGTGCACTTCGTGATTTTTTCGGTCAATTTAATCGTCCAAATGTGCGTACAATCGGAAAAATCGTGCAAAAATTTGAGCAAACCGGGTCTGTAGGAGATGTGAAAACACCAATGCATGCTCGTACAGCTCGTACTGCAGAAAATATTGCTGCTGTTCGCGATAGTGTGGCTGAAGAGCCGTCCACCTCAACTCACGCCCGAATTGGAAGATATGGATGTGGACGATATGTGTTTCAACAGGACGGTGCCACTTGCCACACAGCTAACGAAACAATGGCTCTTTTGCGCGACAAATTCAATGGCCATGTTATCTCACGTGGTGGCGATGTCAATTGGCCGCCAAGATCATGTGATTTGATACCGTTGAACTTCTTTCTTTGGGGTTATTTGGAAGAAAAGGTATACGTCGATAAGCCAGTAATAATTCAAGAGCTAAAGGATGAGATAATTCGGCACATTAATGGCATAGAACCTCAATTATGCCTCAATTATCAGCGTCATCGAAAATTTTGACCATCAGATGGAGGTGCGCCGCCGAGGTCATTTGGCCGATATTTTGTTCCATACATAATTGAATTCGCATCATAATAAAAAGAAATGACAATAATTTCCTTAATTTGTGTTTTATTCAAAATCAACATCTGCCCTTAAAATTTAACCACCCTTGATAAGTTAAATGTGCAGCTTTTTAAAAATAACAATCTGCTTAAATATATCTAAATTTAGTTTCAATCATACAAGTAGTACATACAATCCAGTTTACGTAGTACTAGCATACAACTGGTTTCAAAAAGACTAGAACAAAATGAATACTAGCATACAACTAATATGAAAACTACTAGAATTGAACTGGCTAAAATAATACTAATATGAAACTGGCCAATATTAAACTAGTATTTAACTGGTTAAAAATAAACTAGCACAAAGGTGGCTCAAATCATACCAGTAAAATGCTTAGTTTTGTTTATATTAGTATTTTACTGGTTTAAAAAATACTACTATCACAACAAGTTAAAATTATGTCAGTAAAAATACTACCTCAATTCATATCGAGAATAGGACAATTGTCTTTTCCTAAGACATCAACACAGGAAAGTAACCAGTTTGCGCAATGTAAAAAGCATTTGAACTGAAATAGTACTGGTATTTTTTGACCTAGTACATTTACTACAAAGTATTTTAACTAGTTGGCTACACTACAGAGGATTAAAAAACTCTTTTCTATTTTGAAATAAACTTTGTTTTGTAAACACGGCTTTTTTACTCCTCAACTGGTTTCATTTAAAAATTATATCTTCAACAGGTTATGAGCCTAGGATCTAGAAAAATATAAACTTGAAGTGCTGTTTCAAGAGAAGCGTTTATTAAAAATGAGTTCGTTTCTTTATCAAATTGAGAAACTAAATGATAAGAACTATGATTGCTGGTGTGTTCAGACGAAAAGAGTTCTTATTATCGGAATTGCTGCAGATCGTAAGTGGACAACATGTCTCGATGTTGTGTATTGCACCGTAGGAGATAAATCACGTAAAGCATTGTAAGGCATCTTTTGAAGCTTTGAAAAAGTTTTTCTAGATTTACCAACCAAGACGTCCTGCCAAGTATAACTTTTTAAACAATTGTTATATCTTACTATGTCCGATTGTTGCAATTTTTCAAATTGCTTAAATGCATTCGCCGGTTTCGTTGAAAAATTAGCGGAAATTAATGTCGGTTTTCCAAATCAATTGCAAGTAATTATTGTGCTTTCCAATTTGCCAAAAACTTATGAAAATTTTGTAATTGCTATTGAGGCTCGCGATGTGTTACCATCATTCAGTACACTAACCCGAAACACCTTGTCGTTTCGCAACGCAAACACAAACTTTTAAAATGTGCTTATTTTAGTTTAAACCATTTTATATTTTCGTTAACAGGTCATTCTGAAAATTTAAAAAAAAAAATTTACTCCGAGTGATTCGGGTTAAGGTAAAGCCAAAATTTTAGAGGAATACGAGAAAAGAAATGGTAGTGATGGTAACACGCAATGATAGCGAGAGTCATCAGGCTTATTTAGAGAAATCTAATAATGTTAGCAAGAAAAAACCAAGTACAAGTAACTCGATTGGTAAATGCTACAACTGTGGCCGTAGAGGTCATTATGCAGTAAATTGTAGAGAACCGAAAAAGCAGAAGTCATCATCGTCAAAAAATAACACAATTCTTTGTGTAGCAGATACACACACTCTTAGTCGTCAAATATGATTTATTGACAGTGGAGTACCGTCACATACATATGTAGTATTCGACCGATTCCCAATTTTATCCAGTAAAATAATTAAATATCCAGTATGTGTGTAAATTATGGAATAGTATAAAGAACATTTAAGAACTTGAAAACTTTTAAGTCATCAAAATTCAGCAATTGAATATTATCATGAAAAAAGTAATTGTTAAGCATTTACACCTTTCAAACAACAACTTGTTCGTCAACAGCCAAGCGGCGATCAAATACATGCGCTCCGCTACCATCAAGTCCAAAAGCGTCCTGGAGATGCACTAAGCACTATGCGCTTCGAAGACAGTGCACATCTACTGCGTCCCTAGCCACCAGGGCATTGAGGGGAACGATATGGCAGAAAGTTTAGCCAATTAGGGCGTTAGGCTGGGATCAGAATTAACAGAACATGTATGTACCTACTTCGCTGCAGTATTTGCATAGGAACCTCGAAAAAAGATCCACACTAGCAGTGAATCGTACATGAAGAGATACGACATCGTGCAAAATCTTGAAAATCATGTGCAAGGCACAATGCGAAAAACAAAAGAGATTGCAGGACACTAGTGTGTTATACTCACTGGTCACTGTATGGCAGCAGCCCACGCAAAGAAGCTGGGCGTTACCACAAACGACAGCTGCAGGAAGTGCAAGAAACCGGACACAGTGGAGACCTTGGAGCAGCTATTATGCGCATGCCTTGCCCTACTTAGATCAAGACTCAAATACCTAGGCTCATCAACGTTCCTGTCGCTAAAAGATGTATCTCTAAAAGTATCTCAGGAATTCCTCCCAGCATTTGCAAATTCCACGCAAATCTTTAAAGACTTCACTTAAACACAAAGGTTCCTTTGTTCGTAACCGGCACCACTAAGGACCAGAATTTGTCTATGTGAGCCTTCATCAGAAAGCATCCGGATTTACCTAACCTAACCTTACACCTTTTAAAGTACATCTCTTATCGCTGTATAATTCGTCCCCTTAGTAAAACAAAAACATATCTCGATTTTTAGTTAAGTATGCAGCATAACTCAAAATAAAAATTTCTAGTAACTCACAAAGACTCGTATCTCGAAGACACGTAATTATAGAAATAGCTGTTGACGTTTCTGTATTAAGCCCTAAACCATAAGAAACACAGAGACTTATCTGTACATACGTATATGTGTTACTTACGAAAATTAAACAATCCACACATGCGTTCACAATAAGAAGACACCATTGTAACATTATATTATTTTAGAAGTTAATTTTTTGGATTTTCCAGGCAATCTGGAAAAGAATATGTTTTTTTGAGAGGAAAAAATTTAATGGTCGTAAAGTGAGACCAAGGGATTGCACCGTTTGCTGTAGAAAAAGTTATCAATCATTTGACGAAGATAGGAGGTAAGAAATTCACAATGCCAGGCGAAACCAGAAGCAACATTTGGTGAAAAATGCCAAGTATGCCAAGGTTTCTCTCTGACAACGCTAGATATAACGGAAGGATTTTTAAGAAAAACATTTAAAAGCAGGGATGAAGTGCATATTGTTCCCGCGAGCATGCAAGGTAAGCACCAACCAGGTATTACAAGACCAAGCGAAAACAAAGAAATAATAGAAAAATATATCTTGTCATTTTCGACTGTGCCATCCCATTACTGCCAAAAAAAATAAACGAATTATAAGTACTTGTCTGAAGATTTGTCTTTGGGGGATATGAAAAATCTATATATTAAACAATGTATGGAGCAAAATTAAAGTTTTGGTTTTACAGAAAAATATTTAATAATAAAAACTTTAAATTATATAAGCCACGTAAGGATATGAGTGATTCATGTGTAAAATACAAAAATTGCAGTAATGAAGGTATATTGTTACACGTCCCTAGCCATCGTACGGCATGACCGCGCGCCGACTAGCTCAGAATTTACGGGCGCTGTTCTCAACCCGTCATGCCAGGTCGAGGGAGCAAACAATAACTTCCGGTCTGCACCGGAAGTGAAAATACCAAAATATAAACTCTACTAAAGACAAAAAAAAAATCACCTCATTTTGCTATATTCGCCCCACTGAAATTGACACTTGCAATGCGAATAAAACTCCTAGCTCGTCATCACCAGATCAGTTCATACGCCTCAACCATACATCACACACAAAACAGGAGAAGATGTTATCTCCCGGTACCCACCCATCCTTGGTTATCAGTTGTATTATTCTCTCTCTTTTTTTGTTGATAACCCCATTTACTCGACAGCCAAACCAGCTCTATTTACATTACACATACAACATATTCGTCGAAAGATTGAAGCACATCAGGACAATGATAACTCCATGGACCTTGCACAAAACAATGTTTTAAACTTTATTCAGATTGATTTAGAAGCCGTAAGATATTGACTTAAAGTATCAGCCAAAGCCATTTTTTACTGTTTATAATGATGACAATGATGTAGAATCAAGGCGTGCATCGAACTTTATGTGGCATGAAGGTATTGCGTCCAGATGGTCCAACGAGTTGTCTTCTTGTCTTTATAAATTTTTATAAACACGGCTTTTTAACTCAACTGGTTTCATTTAAAAATTAAATCCTTAACAGGTTATGAGCCCAGGATCTAAAAAAATATAAACTTGAGGTGCTGTTTCAAGAGAAGCGTTTATTAAAAATGAGTTCGTTTCTTTATCAAATTGAGAAACTAAATGATAAGAACTATGATTGCTGGTTCAGACGAAAAGAGTTCAGACGAAAAGAGTTCAGACGAAAAGAGTTCTTACTATCGAAATTGCTGCAGATCGTAAGTGGACAACATGTCTCAATGTTGTGTATTGCACCGTAGGAGATAAATCACGTAAAGCATTGTAAGACATTGTAAGACAGAAAAGAAACCAAGACGTCCTGCCAAGTATCACTTTTTAAACAATTGTTATATCTTACTATGTCCGATTGTTGCAATTTTTCAAATTGCTTAAATGCATTCGCCGGTTTCGTTGAAAAATTAGCGGAAATTAATGTCGGTTTTCCAGATTAATTTGAAAAATAATGGCATTTTTAGCATTGCTTTTTTGCTTTGCCCGATTGCGCGTTGAGCGCAAGAAATTGAGTTATTTTTGTTTTTCTGCTGAAACTTACAGTAATCATTAAAAATGCTGTTGTTTTTTTTTGTTTAAAAGAAAAACCATAAACATAACGGTAAAACATTTTTGGAACAAAATATGAGCACATTTTAGAGTTATTTTATTTTTCAAATAAAAATGCCACGTGGAACCACTTTATCTGAAGAAGAGTGTTGAAATATAGAAGGCTTCAATGAAGTCGGTATAAAAGTAGGTGCTATAGCTGCTAGGACAAATCGTCACCGAAACCCCATAACAAATTTTTTAAAAGACCCTGGTAACTATGCTATATCAAGCGTAGTGAAAGAACATCCATGATTGGCCAACGGCACAAAAGACGAATTTGACGTCTTGCTGTATAGAAAGGGATGTAATGTGATGAAATTGCTGCGAATTTGGATCTAAGGGTTACCAGAAGTAGAATTCAACAAATTTTGGATGAAAATGCCAACGTCAGTTATGAATCGCCCTTCTCTCAACCCAGGATTCTACCATGACACATTGCTGCCAGTAGCATGTGCCGAAGAATGCAAATTTTTTATTATTATTATTATTATTATTTATTTACATATATAGTCAAATGAAATATTCTTAACTGACTAAGATACTGACTAAATAAAATGTTTTAACAGATTTTTAAAAGCCTGTTTATAAGATGTAAAATCCAAAATGCACTTAGATGACAAAATATTTAAGTCATATAAAGCTCTATTAATTGGTGAGTTATGAGCATAATTCGTACGGCAAGTGCCTAAATAAAATAAATCTGAGTGTCTAAGAGACCTTTGTGGAACATTAAAGTTAATTAACTGCAAAAAAGATGGGCAATCTACAGTTGCCACAACAATATCATAAATAAACAATAACGACAATAATGTCCTCCTATCACAGAGAGAGCTTAAGCCTAACAATTTTCTTCTGGCATCATATGAAGGCATAGGCTCATCAAAATTAATGTGACGCAGAGCGAATCTTAAAAATGATTTTTGTACTCGTTCCAAGCGATTTATATGCGAGGCATAATACGGCCTATAAATAAATACCGCATTTTCCAGTTTCACTCTTACATATGAAGTGTATAAGGACTTGACTGTATAGGGATCCCAAAAACTTTTACTATTTCTACGAACAAAAGCCAACATAGCATAAGCTTTGGGTATTATAAAATCCAGATGGGCCGCAAACAAAAATTTGGAATCAAATATCACACCCAAGTCTTTAATTTCATTTACCCGACTTAACGAAAAATTATCAATAACATAAGATGCTATTAAAGGGTTTTCTGATTAAAGTAAGTTACCACAGCACATTTACCTTGATTAAGATATAATCGATTTTTAATACACCATTCATTAATTTCCTTTAAATCTACTTGAAGTAAATCAGAATCTACAAAGCTAACAACTCTCTTAAAAATTTTTAATTTATCTGCAAACAAAATACAGTCTGAAAATTTGATTTTGTCAGTTATATCATTAATAAATAGTAAAAATAGTATCGGTCCTAGTATACTACCTTGGGGCTTTTCCGAAGACGCTATAAATGCGTTAGAAATAATATTCTCTAGTCGAACATAACACAACCTATTATTGAGATAAAATTTAAACCAGTTTAATAAACTAGAGTGAAAACCCAACACGCTTAGCATACTAATCAATATTGAATGTGAGACTTTATCAAAAGCCTTCGAGAAGTCTGTATATATAGCATCAACTTGATTTCTGTTTATAAATGCAGAATTACAAAAGTCAGAAAATAAAGCAAGGTTAGTAACTGTAGAACGACCAGATAAAAATCTATGTTGAAAAAATAATCTTATTTTTTACAACGCTTTCAAATAGCTTGCTTACTGCGGAAAGTTTTGTGATAGGTCTATAGTTCTCAATATTATTTTTATTTCTTGACTTCAAAATAGGTGTTATGAAAGACACTTTCCAATCATTAATGAAATTACCAGACTGAAGTGACCTATTAAATATGAGCTAAAGTGGTTTAGTTACTGAAAAAGAACACTTTTTTAACAAGGTTGCAGATAAGCCATCAGAATCCAACTTGGTTGATTCTTTTAAACTTGTAATACCTACACTAATATCCTCCTGAGTCAGATACATACTGCATCACCTACATATTTACATCATCGATAACAAAATCAGAGCACTTCTCAAAATTCGACTGAAAGAATTCAGCAAAAAGGTTCACTGCATCTAAAAGACTATTAGAATTTTTATTTTTCAAGAACATTAAAACTGGAATATTAGAGCTTGATCTTTTTGAGTTAATGTAACGCCAAAATTTTTTTGGATTTACTTTAATTTCCCTCTCAAACTTGGATACATAATTTAAGTAGAGATATTTATTAAGAAAATTGAACTCCGGAAAATATAATGCCGGTATCTCATGAAATAGTTAACACTATTATACGAAGCATACAATTTATAACACTTATTCCTTAAATTCTTCAATTTCTGTAGCCCTGGTGCAAACCATGGAATATTAAACTTTTTACTTTTTAAACAGGGAATATGTTTACTACAAATATTAAACATAGTATTTTTAAACAAATGAAACCACTCTTCGACATCTCTTGAATTTAGTTCAAAATCCCAATCAATACAATTTAACAGATTATTAATTGAGTTAAAATCACCGGACTTATAGTTAAAATTAAAATCAGAACTGTTAGACAGATTACTAGAATGAAAAGTATAGAATTCAAGCTCAATAACTAGGGGGACATGGTGCATATACGATCTAGATAAAGGAAAAACTGATTCATTAACCTTGAAATTTAAATTTAAACTTAAATTATTAAAGCAGCCATTTGTTTCAAATCAATATCTAATAAGGTATCAACTACATATACTTCAACGTCATTATGAATATTTGAAGGAGTTATAAATTATTTATCAGGTCCAAGTTTCCAAACTACTCTAGATAGGTTGAAATCACCAAGAACATATAAGTGATTGTCCTCCAACCAATTTTGTGAGAAAGAATTTGGAAATGTCATATTAAGTGATGAGAACAGGTTGAACCTTGAAGAGCCAGAAATACCATACAAATTAGGTATGCGCGTAACCATGGGCGGGGATCATTGATGATTTTAGTCGGTTTCAGATACTTTGAAAGTCTCCCCTGTATCTTATTTCGTGCAAATCGAATGCACAAATGTATATTGAGCTATTAGATGATGTATTTATTGAGTTCACATGCTTTAAATACCAGAATAACTGGACTGTTCAGCAGGACAACGCACCAACAAATTCTTCCCGAGCCATAAATGACTTTCAATAAATCTGAAATATACCCGTACTGTAGTAACCTGCTGTTAGTCATGACTTGAATCCTATCAAAAACCTGTGGGGCATTCTTTGGGCCCAAGTTTATAAAAACGGGCGCCAGTTCGAGTCGATGAAGCATCTAAAAACAGTTCTTTAAAGCAGAAAATCGATGGATCCATCCCTAGATCGTTGATGTACTTCATGCCTTTCAAGCTTACCCAAGTAATATATAAGAACGGAAGACATATTCTTTTATGAAATCTATATATATTTCTATTGTATTCCATAAAATCAATAAACATAAGTTTTGCACGTATAAATATTTTCTATGAACTTTTTAAATACATTAAAATTTTTTTAATAACAAAACGTTTTTTAAATAAGCTTTATCAATAAAAAAAATAATATAAAACCAAATGAAGTTATGTTTGCTTAGAGTTGCATTTGAAGTGTTGCATATATAATTATTTTACTGAGGTATTGCATTTTGCAAAAATCAAGTGAAAACAAAATAAAGCTTTAAAAAGAGAAAAAGTGCTTTTGGCAAATGGCTCCAAAAAGAAGTGAGTGGAGGACCTGTCCTCCTTTTATACTAGTCTTTTAAAAGTCTTTAAAGACAGACTTTTATACTAGTATGACATAAATTATAAAGACATTTTTTGCCAGTTTTTCGATATGCAACTATCCGGATGGTTATTGCGTTAACTACAGAATACCAAGTGTATCTTAATCAGATGGATGTGTCCACGGCTTACTTAAGGGCATATAGAGTTCAAAAACCAAAATAATGTTCTCAAGTTTTTTTTTCATAGAAGGTAGTAAATTGTTAATTGATTCTTAAAGTGTAGGAAAATATATTTTTTGAGGCATAAAAGTGTAATGTGAAGTGTCACTACGCCGTCAAACGTCACGTTGAAAAAAGGGTTCCTAAACAGCCTCCATCCCATAGCACGTTCATATCATCTGATATTTAAAAAATGCAAGTTAATCCATAGAGTAGTTCTTGAGATATCGTGGAGGCTATTTTGTAAAACATGATTTTTCAGAAAACACGCTTTAAGATTTGGTTAACGATTGTTTCGAGTGCGTTAATGGAAATATGGGTTCCTTTCGTATGCGAATACTTTTTTATGCAATTGTTATCGACCAACCCGCTTTGGGAAAATATGCTACACATCATAAGCTATCGAAAAATGATAAAAATTGAGTTTTCTGGTCGAGCTTCATGAGAACCTGCCCTTAAACGGTACATTACACGATGAAGCTTACGTGAAACAGCCGAAGCATTAGCTGTTATTATATTAGCAATACCGAGTATTAGCGCTAATCCGTGGATTAGACCAGTTCATGGTATTTAGTTTGTACACCATGAAGTGGTCTATATACTACTATTAGCGCTTATACTCGGTGAAGAAATCAGCCGATAGAAGTTTACGTAGATGATCTTATTTTAGATAGTTCTGATAAATCTCAATTATGCCAAATTAAAAGTAAGATCTCTGTCGAATTCAAAGTAGTTGATCAAGGTCCAATGAAACATTTTTTGGGAATGGAAACTGAAGGAGACATTGGAGCAATTAGATGATGTATCAAAAGAATATGATATTAAGAACTGCATAGCTGTTTCATCTCCTTTATATGCTGGTTTTCAAGTAAAATTAATGTATCGGAACATTAATGTATCTTGCAATTCCAACTCGACCCGATATATGACATTCTGTATGCAAACTTTCGCAAAGATATATGGATCTACATGTTGAGCATGAAACTGCTGCTAAGCATATCTTACGATATCTTTGCAACACTTCAAAGTTGGAGCTGCACTACAGCAAAAATGGGCAATCTATTCAATGCATTGACTACGCTGATTGGGGCGGTGACCTACTCCACAGAAGGTGGTACACTGTGTACGCATATCTTAGGATAAATCCTTGAAGCTTTTTGTTTTAAGGTCGATTTTAATAAATTTTACAGGAAAATTGGTTAAAATTAAAAGACCATTAGGTCGTTATTGGCATTATTGTAATTATTGCAAAATTGGCCTCAAAAGATTTTTACACTCTCATACAAATTATCGTTTTTTTCTAAAACTAGAAGTTAAAGCTCACGTCCAAGGTCATAAATTTTGATGAAAAATTATAGACCTCAACTAGACAAACAACTTTGTTGAGCATATTGACTTCATATCTCCAATGGTATGAAACATATGAACGATAACAGAGACGGGTCGTTCCAAACCTGTATAGTTCACAGACTGAAAGCCATTAACATAATACCGTTGTCAACCAGATTTCTGAGTGAATCACAGCACCACACCACGTACGCTTGCAACGAACCCATTAATAGTTGTTGTATGATATTTATTGTCCGTAGATAAAGAACCGCTAAAGAACCGCGGTAGCCCGGGTTCAATTCCAGCTCAGACAGAAAGTTTTTTCAATTGAATTAATTTTTCTGTTCGGTCGTCACCTCTCTGCAGACAATGGCAAACCTCAGAGAGTAAAAATTGCTATGTAAAGCTTCTTGCGAACATAAGCCGTTCAGAGTCGGCATTAAACACGTAGGTCCAGTTCTCGGTCATTTGTGATCAAACATTTAATAACACGCACAACACAACTGATAAAGAAGCTAGGTCAAAGTCCTTTCAAGGGCCAAAATGGCCAGTTTATTTTTTTATTTATGATATTTAATACTATCAGTGAGCACTACCTACCACTTATGTCTAAATACATATTCAAGCGTTCCCTATCCAAAAATCTTTCCACCCTAAGCATCTATCCTTATCACGAGCACCATTCACCATCCATGTGTCATTGTTCCCTATTTATTCTATGTTAACACAGTAGTGATAATCAGGGAAGACAGAAATATGCACGAAAAAATCTAAAATAAGTATGCTAATATGCTCTAAAAAATGGCAAAATATGCCATCAAATAAGCACGAAAAATGTCGAAGTCGGAGTTTTATTATTCAAAATTTTATTCAATAGTTCATAAAAATAAACAAAACAATAGCCCTTTCAAGGCGTAAAAGTAAATATTTCAGTTTAAATAAATTATAATTTTAATTATAAACTAAAAATTTAATTCTATTTTAATCATTTAATGAATATTTTGTTTGGTAGCTCGAAGCCAATGCTAAAAGTCTCCTTCCGGACGAAGTCCATTATTTTATATGGTGTTTATAGCAAAAACAGTGTATTGCATTCAGCGATTACACTGAACAATTAAATGCATTTTTATATTATTAAAAATTAATTTTCTACGATTTTCAGCCAACAATGTTTTGTATTGTGAGAAAGACCGCTCGATATCGCAGGATGTAGTTGGGCACCATTTAAAATAAGGGACTTCGTTCGGAAGGAGACTTTCGGCGTATGGATCCATTGTCTGTGAGTTTTTAAACAAAATATTTTTTTTACATATATAATATAATATCTCTTTATAAATATATATAATATCAAAGAAATTACAATGTTGCCAGATGTGAAGGAAATATCAAAATTTGCCCGATTACAAGCTAAAATCTGTTCGAAAAGTTATATGTAAAAATATGCACAAATAAGCACAATCGTTATAAATATGCAAAATTATTAACAAAACGTCCAAATATGCAAAAGCATATATTATATGCATTTGCATATAATTGTCTTCCCTGGTGATAATAGTCATCTTTTCTACTACTAGTTATGTATAAAATATGTTCCTTATGTATGTAAGTTCCTTTTTTTTCTTTTCTTCTCTCCTTTTTTTTTTGACGTGTTCTTGAATTCATGTCATTCAGGTGGGCTTACGCCCACTTCGATTAGCCTATCTTTGTACACCAAAACAAGGAAAGGGGTGAGGAAGGAAAGAAAAAACAACCTGTTAGAATAAGTATATTGCCTTGCTTGGCCAAATAAATAAATAAATAAATAAATAAATAAAGAAATAAATAAATAAATAAATAAATAAATAAATAAATAAATAAATAAATAAATAAATAAATAAATAAATAAATAAATAAATAAATAAATAAATAAATAAATAAATAAATAAATAAATAAATAAATAAATAAATAAATAAATAAATAAATAAATAAATAAATAAATAAATAAATAAATAAATAAATAAATAAATAAATAAATAAATAAATAAATAAATAAATAAATAAATAAATAAATAAATAAATAAATAAATAAATAAATAAATAAATAAATAAATAAATAAATAAATAAATAAATAAATAAATAAATAAATAAATAAATAAATAAATAAATAAATAAATAAATAAATAAATAAATAAATAAATAAATAAATAAATAAATAAATAAATAAATAAATAAATAAATAAATAAATAAATAAATAAATAAATAAATAAATAAATAAATAAATAAATAAATAAATAAATAAATAAATAAATAAATAAATAAATAAATAAATAAATAAATAAATAAATAAATAAATAAATAAATAAATAAATAAATAAATAAATAAATAAATAAATAAATAAATAAATAAATAAATAAATAAATAAATAAATAAATAAATAAATAAATAAATAAATAAATAAATAAATAAATAAATAAATAAATAAATAAATAAATAAATAAATAAATAAATAAATAAATAAATAAATAAATAAATAAATAAATAAATAAATAAATAAATAAATAAATAAATAAATAAATAAATAAATAAATAAATAAATAAATAAATAAATAAATAAATAAATAAATAAATAAATAAATAAATAAATAAATAAATAAATAAATAAATAAATAAATAAATAAATAAATAAATAAATAAATAAATAAATAAATAAATAAATAAATAAATAAATAAATAAATAAATAAATAAATAAATAAATAAATAAATAAATAAATAAATAAATAAATAAATAAATAAATAAATAAATAAATAAATAAATAAATAAATAAATAAATAAATAAATAAATAAATAAATAAATAAATAAATAAATAAATAAATAAATAAATAAATAAATAAATAAATAAATAATTAAATAAATAAATAAATAAATAAATAAATAAATAAATAAATAAATAAATAAATAAATAAATAAATAAATAAATAAATAATTAAATAAATGAATAAATAAATAAATAAATAAATAAATAAATAAATAAATAAATAAATAAATAAATAAATAAATAAATAAATAAATAAATAAATAAATAAATAAATAAATAATTTCGCATATTTTAACTATCCATAATTTCGCGACGAATGGCTTAAAAAAGCAATTAAGCTACTTTGGTTTTTATAATTTTAATACGAACTTATAGCAAAAATTTCATTCAAATCAAAAGGCATGGGGTACATTTTTCGAAAAAAAACTTGCATTTGGCTTGGAATGGCCGTATAGTGAAAAAACCAAAAGTCAGTCTTACATTAATAAGTAGTTGTATTAAAAGGAGGGGATGTGCCAATGTATTATGCTTGAAGACAAAGAATTTTTTAAAAACGGTGTCAAAAACAGTTTTGCATAAAAACTAATTAAAGGCTTTTTTCTCAAGATAAAGTAGAATTCAGTTTAATTTACTTATTTTGGAAGGTTATATTGAGCTTAAGTTTAAGTAATTTATGAAAGAAAGCAACAACAACAACAATAACATTTTCTTTTTATGTTATTAAACCTTATATGTTATTAATATTATATATAATCTTAACACAGAACTATTAAATATTCAATTTGGTACAATAAATCAATAAACGTTTAAAATGTTTGTACACCTACTCGTATAAATAATATAGGTATGGTAAGCTATTGAATTATTTCTTCATGAAATATGGCACAACATTTACGAAAAGTTCTATTTTGATATCAATTCACTGATGAGCCATGAAATCATTAAAGAATTTTTTAATTTCAAGAGTTGAAGGAACTTGGAAAATGTATGACACATTCTGGTTCAGGTCTGCTTTGAGAGCATGATTATGTGTTAGTTTCTTACTCGAAAAAGTTGCTGACGTTTATGTCAGAAATCTACAGAGAACTTTTTTTTAAAGTATTATGCATCAAAAAAATTACACCAATAACATCAATATGTATCAAAAATTAAATTTTCAAGAATGAGAAATGTACAATTTTCAGCCTGATTTCATAGCTGGTACTCAGAACAGAAACCATATGTGAAAATTTTTAAAGGGTAATACCAAATTTCTGAAGACAGAAATTCCAACTGTCTGAAGAGGCGGACACAGGCCTAAGCTCTAGTCTGATCAGGTATTTTATTTCCTTCTGGGTTGTTTAAATGCTCTTTAAAATATATTGGGATATTAAAATAAATTTCGGTCAACTCTAGGATGCTATGTCCAGCTCTTCTTCGAGTAAAAAGGAATAATCTATCAGAGAAACAATTTGTGTCCGTACAAAACTACTCAGGCAGGAAGTCCCGAGAATCAGACTCAATTTTATTCTTAAAAGCTACGAGTAGTAACGAAAAACTGCGAAGTTTATGAACAAAATTAATCGGACATTGATATTAAGCCGAATGCACACAAACTTTAGCGACCAGAACCCGAGAAAAAAATTCATATATTGTGTCAATAAAGTAGCTGATATGTATCGAAACTGGCCTGAGTCTTAACTAGAATGTACCCGAAACATACCCAACAAGTACCTCGAAATTCATCTGAAATTCGATTCGGTCTTTGTTCGTACAAAGCACTGCTTTCGTTGCAGAGGTCGGACATTTACCGACACGGACACTTTCAGGTACTTTATCAACAAAAAATATGTAATTGTTTCTCGGGCTAGGCAATGAACTTGTCTCAGCTAGACAGCTCGCTGATCTCAACTGCTTTGTGGAAAAATCTAAAGCACAACAACTGATTTAACACGTTAGATTTTATGCAATAGGCCTCACTATTTTCAGACAATGTGAAAACGCACTTACAAACATATCTATCTAGAAAGTTACACTGGGGAAATTCCATGAAAATTGCTCGCCCCTGGCGTTTCATTTATTTATTAATTTATTTTTTAATTCAGTCTACGGATAATTACATCCTCCATACTGTACCGAAATAACTAAATTTTACACACTATACAGAAATATCCCTAACATAACTATACATAATTAGTTAAATAAAGCAACAAGTTTTAATTTAAATCGATTATCATTTAAATTAAAATCAAGGTCAGTTGCAAAGCTATTACAAAGAAAAATGCTTCTAATCATAGGCTCATTTGCTGCGTAATTTGACCTATGAGTTTTAGCTTCAAATAGTCTATTTACGATCTTGGAGGCTCATACAAAACGAAACGGGATCGTAAATCGACACAATTTATTTTGCCAGAAAGAATGTGGTTCACAAATAATATAGAGTAAGAGGTTCTTCTATCATGTAGAGATTGCATACCAAGGAGTTTGCGTCGATCAATATAAGAAGGGAGACCATTTGGCCAACGCATCCTTTTATTTATTTATTTATTAATTTATTCATCAATGGAACAGGTGCTTCTTACTGACTACAAAATATTTGGCTAAGCCACTTAAATTATGAAAACTACAAAATGTTTAGGAAACCACTTATATAAAATTAAAATTAACAATTTTTGATAATAATTTAAGATTAGAAAATAATAGCAATCAATAGCAATATTGTTAGAGAGCATATTCTATTCTATTAGTGTCCTATTCAAAGGAGCATTAATCGCATAGTTGCTTCCGATCATCTAAATAAAAAAAAATATAATTTCTAAGACTTCTTGTAAGAATATTAAAAATTATCATTTCCAATAATCGAGGTCAATCAACACTCCTTTTAATTACATCAGATACAAATAAAAGTGATATTATAGTTCTTCTACTTTGTAGCGATTTCAAACCAATATATAAGCACTGACCACTTAACATTTTCACTATTCACTATTAACACATTCACTATATGTGGGGGTTGGATCAAAATTTAAGGACTTAAGAGCGTAGAAATACGATTAATATGGGAGCTATAGTAAGGGCTCCAAATAAACGATGCATATTCAAGCTTAGATCTCACAAAAGCAGAAAAGAGTGCTTTATGCGTATATGGATCAATAAAAGCTGAACTATTGCGACGAACAAAAGCATACATGGCAAATGCTTTAAGTAGCTAGCATTTGAAAAACAGCTACCAATATCATTGATGAATAAAATGAATAGTAAAGGGCCAAGAATGCTGCCTTGCGGAACACCAGAAGAGGCAACAAATGGAGCGGATCTTACATTGTCAATTACAACATAGCTAACTTTTCCAGTTAAATAAGACCTTAACCATTTCAAAAAATGGAGTGAAAACCCATGTTTGATAGTTTTGAAACCAAGAATTTATGAGATACCTTATCAAAGGCCTTAGAAAATGCTGAATAAATAGCATCTACCTGATATCCCCTGATGAAAGCAGAGATGCAATCTTCAGTGAATACTGCAAGATTTGATATTGTTGAGCGTCCTGATACAAACCCATGTTGGCTAGGAGAAATTAACAGCCACAGAATTCGAAATTAGAAATTTTGAGCGCATATCTGGTTAAACTGCGCTGAACTCTTTCAATTCGATTTGAATGTTCAACATAATAAGGATTCCAAATGATAGGATTGATGACAATATTCTATTACACTACGAACCAATGCTACATAAATTGATTTAACTGTCATGGGGTCCCTTAAGTTTTGCGTTTTTCTCCTTATAAGCCCGACCACAGCATAAGATTTTGAAACAATGTAATCGATGTGGCTGTTAAAACAAAAAATTGAATGAAATATTACACCTAAGAGATTCATTTCTTGCTTGAGAGTTAGCTGGTGTCCACTAAGTGTGTTATTATAAGAAATAGCATTCATACTTTTTGAAAGTGTCGCAACAGAGCACTTATTTCAATTTAAGCTAAGGTTATTTAAGGTACACCAATCATGAAAGCGCATAAGGTCACTCTGGTAAGATTTGAGGGAATCGGAAGATTGTGAAATTTTTAACATCATTAGATTGACTAGACTAAACATTTATATAATTAAAAACATTTATGAAAATCAGAAAGTGTAATGGCCCACAGTGTTTGCCTTGAGGAATACCAGATGTGGCATCGATAAAAATATCAGAAGTTATTGAACCTATCCTTACAACCAGTTTTCTGTTTGTTAAGAAACTTTTTAAGAATTTAAGCAAAACATTAGATCGACTACATTTACTCAATTACAAAAGTAAAATGTTTAGATAAACTTTATCGAAAGCTTTCGAAAAATCCGTATAGATGATGTCTAATGTTTTGAATGTAGTATTGGCAGGGCAGAATATTTTTTATTTTTCTCCATTAGGAGAGGTAACTGTCTAGAAAGGATTGGTAAAGGGTTAGTTCTTTTTTAGAAGTGGCGCAACAAATCTTTTCAAAAGCGTTGGTGTTTGCGTAACCCCCGTATTTTTCATAACCTTATTAGATAAGTTTGTACAATGATAAGCGCATGCCATGAAAAAAAGGAGTTGTAAAAACAACGGTTGTTACAACAATAATTTTGTTATGATATGTTAAGAAAAATATTGTTAATTTTCAAATTTAAACTTAGTAAAAATTACTACGAAGTTGTTTTTTCAACACTTAAAAACATCTGTTGAACCCTTTAAATAAGATATTTGTTGTAGCCAATGCAATATTAAACCTTTAAAATATTTTGCCATTCTTTTGGCTAACAAAAGTGGCACTCTTGATATTCAGACCTTTCTCCAACTCTTCTAACACGAGTAACTTTTCAGCTCATTTCGCTTCTATTTTTCTCAAGCACCCGCTAGCTCAGAGAAAGTGTGATGGTCTCAGACAGCATCAGAGGACCTGGTTCAAATCATAGCTAAGGTAAATTTCAACGATAGGTGAAAATTAGAAACTAAAAACACGTTTTTCCATATAAAAATAGCAACAAGAAACCATGCCACACATTCTACTCTCACATTCACTCTATTGAGAGTCGCGAGAGTAAAAAAAAACAGTGCTATAGTGTTGCCGTTTGGATCCAAATGGATCCATTTGGATACTTTTTCCTTAAAAAATTTATGGATACTTTTTTTGGCCTCAGTGTCAGTTTGGATATTTTTTTTTAAAAATCTATCTTAATATGAATGTATGTTTTTGTTTGCAAAATGTAAAAATTAAGCAGTCCCTTAAATTCAACAAAAAAGTAAGAATAAATGAGTACTTAAACATTTTTGGGCAATATTTTCTTACCAAAAAATACATTTAAGCAATCTATTTACAAATAACTTTTAAATTTTGTGAAAAATATTTTAAGTCTGCCATAGCTAAAAGTTTTTAAAAAATCTGTAATTTTTAACACTTAAGATTCCCATAGCGATTGCACAGTGTAACGAGACTTAATAATTCTAGAAAGGTTGTACCGTCAAGTACCCTTATTAATATGCACTTTGATTTTTTGTTTCCGATAAATTGGGACTAAAATATCTTGACCCTGTCTGAAAACGACCACTTGTTTTTACGACACCTAGCGAGAAGAAGATGCACTAAAAAAACTATTTAAACAGTTGTCGCGCGGACTACATATGCATGACATTAAAATGTAAAATTTAGGTGCGCGAATACTGTAGGCATAAGATAAGTGTTTTAATTCAAATTTTAACGTGCAATGTTAGCTTAATATAACAAATTGAAAGGCAATAGCAACCAATATAGTCTATTTTACACTAAACTAAACAATTTATTTATTTTTTCCCTTTTTTATGCAATTATATATTGTTTTGTGTATTGCTTTTGTTTAAATATTATTCTTATAAAATATATGTAATTAAAGAGCAATAGCAACACATATAAAAGACAGAACTATTGAAATTTATGTTCCTTTTAAATATAATACATGCTTTATTTATAAAAATATTTTTTAGTCTTAAAATAAAATAAATAAAATTGCTATGGAAGCTTAAAAAATTAAGTTCCAATATATAAAAATATTAATGTTGTATTCATGTGCTAAAAAATTAATATATAATTGGTTTTTAGATTTTAATACTTGGATACTTTTTTTTCAAAAGTGGATACTTTTGGATACTTTTTTGACCTTCTAATGGATATTTTTTTAAGAGTGTTTGCGGCAACACTGCAGTGGTGTGTTGTTGTTGCTTTTTCTTCCCTCTCTTTTCGAACACATTCAACCAGCCTTTCTGAGATAGCACATAATAAAGGGGGTTCTAAATAAAAGTGTACACTTTAATTATAAAATAGAACGCAATGATTATTTCATTGTAAAGAAGATATTTTTTGATTAAATACTTGGGGGAAGGGGGTGGTAGGTCGTGCGTTACGTCACAAAAAATTTTTATATTAATATTTTATTCAATATTCTTCAATATTTTCTACGGTTTTTCGGTAAAATTTAAATCTGGTTTTTTGAATTGTGGTACACAAATTTCAAGGCAGTTGGTCGAATTTCGATCGCAGGTGATTCTAGCATATATACAAGTACAAAAAGAAGTATCATTGCTTATTAATATAAAATCATTTTGAGAAATACAGTTTTTATTTAAAATCAAAAATAAAATAAAGAAACAATATTAAATATATCTGAGACCGCGGTTCATAACCATTACAAATCAAAAATCACAAATTTTCAGAAGAGGCAAAAAACTGTTGACCCTGCAGAAGTAATAAAACTGACATAAGAACAGACAAATTGAATTTTTCTAGTTAAAGAAGATAGTGATGTGAATTGTGAATTGATTTATGAAAAAATTGTCATAAACATGTCAAAAAGAAGTGTAACAAGTAAAAAGAAGGAAGTACTTTTAGCGTACTTCGAAGCAAGAAGTACAGCGAGCAAAAAAGAAGTATAAAACTATATAATACAATAAAAAGAATTATTGTACTAACGGGCTTCTAAGTCCCGTTATTTTCATGTTTTTGACCAGTGGTTTTTTGTATCATGTAGCCTGATGTGTCGTGCAAGTTTACAGCTATTTATTTTATTGAAAGCTTTGCATAAGACGATTCAGTAGCCGTTCTCCGTAGAGTAAAATGTTTCGCTTGGAAACATTAAAAAAATTGTTTAATCGTAAAACTAAGTGCACAATATAAATAAATAAAGGTTAGAGAGTTATATACACACAAAAAGTCATGAGAAATGTGTTTACTTTACACCCTGCAACTAACAGACCCGGACACCAAGCACTTTAACATTTTTTCAGTTTGTATTTGAGTAAAGACTTACACATATCTGACCTCAGAAAATGTGTAGCCTAACCCATTTTAATACTGTCTTCAAAGGGTTAAAATATACAATTATCAAAGTAATACAAAAAAATGTAATATATATTAAAAAAACTCCAATATCATTACCTAATAAATTGCAATAAAATCTTAAAAAATGTATTTTCACTTAGTTTTATAGGCAATTAAGAGTAAGTATACTTTCCAGTAAAAGGTTAATAAGATTCTCTTTTGCTTTAGAAAGCTTCAATTATCAAATTTCAAAAATAAATCTTCAGGAAGAAAAGAATCTAAAATTAAAAAAAAAATCTTTATAAATCTATAAGATATCCTTATAAAAATGAAAAATACAAATCTTATTAAATTAATATTTAATTAAATTAATAAGATTTCCTTATTAAATTTAAAAAAGAAATAAATTTAATAATAAGTATTAAGGAGATAATATTTTAAATTAATAAGAAAACGGCACATTTTTAATAAGACTTTCTTAAAAGTTTTAAAAAATTTTCTTGTAAAAAATAATAAGATTATTTTTAAAACTATATTATTTAACTAATAAAAAATTACAGGGTTTTAAGAAAATGTTCGCTATGGTTTTAATAAGACCGTCTTTTTGGATACAAACCATAAAGAAAATTTATTGATTTTGTTCTATTTTATTTGGTCTTTTTGGCTCTGTGTAGCTTATTTTCAATAGCACGAATAAATCTTTACAAAAATCTTTCGTATAGTATAGTATAGTATAGTATAGTATAGTATAGTATAGTATAGTATAGTATAGTATAGTATAGTATAGTATAGTATAGTATAGTATAGTATAGTATAGTATAGTATAGTATAGTATAGTATAGTATAGTATAGTATAGTATAGTATAGTATAGTATAGTATAGTATAGTATAGTATAGTATAGTATAGTATAGTATAGTATAGTATAGTATAGTATAGTATAGTATAGTATAGTATAGTATAGTATAGTATAGTATAGTATAGTATAGTATACGAAAGATTTTTGTAAAGATTTATTCGTGCTATTGAAAATAAGCTACACAGAGCCAAAAAGACCAAATAAAATAGAACAAAATCAATAAATTTTCTTTATGGTTTGTATCCAAAAAGACGGTCTTAACTAAACTTATAAGTTGGGCGAACACTAATACACAAGAGCGAAAGAAAAAAATTTCAGAAATAAAAATTAATGCCAGGGACAATGTAGTGACTAAATGGCAAGAACGTTGGAATCAAAACATGAACGGGAGCTGGACATATAGCCTTATCCCCAATATAAAAGTCTGGCTGGAAAGACGACATGGAAGCATGGGATATTTTCTGACTCAGGCTATGACAAACCATGGTAGTTTTAACAAATACCTGCATAGATTTAAACTTAAAGAAATAAGCAGCTGTGATTCATGCGCAGCGCTAGAAGAAGATGCAAAGCACATACTTTTCGAATGTGAAAAGTGATTGGAGGAGAGACGAGCTTTAAATGATATGCTAGGTGTAACATTAACTGAAGAGAATCTGTTGAACGAAATGCTAAAATCTGAACATGCATGGACTTTGTGTGAAAGACACATCAATAAAATATTAAAGGAGAGAAACTTCAGTAGTTCCGAACCTCCTTGCTTAAGGAGGACGTAGGAATCTTACGAAATCAAACCCCCGTCCTGATGAAATGCTGACGCGGTTTCGGGGTGGAGCTGGTGGAGTATCGTGGGGCCACTAGATGATAGCGCGCTATCACTACGTCCAACAAAAAAAAAAAAAAAGTATAGTATAGTATAGTATAGTATAGTATAGTATAGTATAGTATAGTATAGTATAGTATAGTATAGTATAGTATAGTATAGTATAGTATAGTATAGTATAGTATAGTATAGTATAGTATAGTATAGTATAGTATAGTATAGTATAGTATAGTATAGTATAGTATAGTATAGTATAGTATAGTATAGTATAGTATAGTATAGTATAGTATAGTATAGTATAGTATAGTATAGTATAGTATAGTATAGTATAGTATAGTATAGTATAGTATAGTATAGTATAGTATAGTATAGTATAGTATAGTATAGTATAGTATAGTATAGTATAGTATAGTATAGTATAGTATAGTATAGTATAGTATAGTATAGTATAGTATAGTATAGTATAGTATAGTATAGTATAGTATAGTATAGTATAGTATAGTATAGTATAGTATAGTATAGTATAGTATAGTATAGTATAGTATAGTATAGTATAGTATAGTATAGTATAGTATAGTATAGTATAGTATAGTATAGTATAGTATAGTATAGTATAGTATAGTATAGTATAGTATAGTATAGTATAGTATAGTATAGTATAGTATAGTATAGTATAGTATAGTATAGTATAGTATAGTATAGTATTTGGTGTTTTACACTCTGATCAGAAAACTCTAGTGTAACAGTATCAAGCTGAAATGATAAGGGTGTGCGTAAACCCAGTGCAGTGTTTGTTTTACATTCGGATAGCGTAGCGTTCGAGGGTTAATAAAGAACACTTACGTTGAGCTTGATAAAAGAATATCTTAGACAAAGAGCAGCGGTGTTTTTTTGCAGCATTAATGATTGGCACCCAAAGAACCACAGAATTCTTCAACATAACTGTGAATTCTCCCAGTGCCAAGTATTAACACCAACAGTTTTCACAGCAATAAAAATCACCAACATATGACGTATTGTGCTTACCTGATAAAATGACGCAGTTATTGTCAAAAGCAGCTTGAATTGGCGATTGTGGAACAATGGAGAGGCACTTTATTAATATACTACACTTTATGCTTTTCAAGGATCACAAGAAATGATCGAGTTTAAAATGGAAGCAATTCAACTTAAATAAAAACACTAAAAACTGTTTCTTTTTCTATTCAGCAACTTGGATGTGTGTGTAAATGCAGAGCAGCTTGTTCAGTTTTACTGCTATTACTGTTGGGCACAGGACATGTTAATCCTTTGAGCTATGCCAGTGAACTAAAAATCAAATTTGAACTTTTGCTCCGAATTCCTCACAAAAGCAGGCGGACTCAGACTCTAAGTTATGTGTTTCCTTTTTTTTTATTTAGCCGGAAGTTATTTCTTCTAGACGCTAGCCACTAGCTCTGTCCCAGCTTGTTTTCGCAAAACAGTTTTTCAATAGCGTTGTCCTTGTTCCGCTGAGTGGCGCATAGCGTGCACTTGTTCTGCGATCGGCTCAAGTAAAGGCAAATTTTATGTTAATTCCGGGCGCTAGTCCGGACGCGGGTTTATTTGTTGCGGTGTGTTGGTGGCAGCCTAGTTGAAACGCGTTGTCAGGGTTTTGCCTAGCTAGAGCTGATTCCAAACAATGTTTTGTTAATGTCCTTTTTGGTAACAACGGCAAGGACTATCGAACGAACTACGGAACGTACTTGTATCCTTGACGACGAGTGACTAACTAAAATATTATTTGCTGCTACACTGAACTGACAAAATTAACAAAAAAACAAAAAAAACACCCCGACAGAGACGGTACCGTTGCGCGTCGAGGCACTTGCCGTGGAACCCCTCCTGACAACTAATGGTTTTAGTTCGATGGTGAGCGGCAGCGAAGGGTAGGCTAGGTGGCTAAGAACACATGCTTGCATGCGGCAGTGGCATGTGGCATGGGGCATGAGTAAGTAGCATGCATGCCAGGAATTGCCGTCATCGCGCCAACATCGTCAAGTCATGCAGAGCACAGACGCAGGTAAGAAGACAGTGGGTAGCGTGTTGTTGTTGTTTTTGTTATAGTTAGCAATAAAGCGGCATAGCATAGCCAAGGTACCAACAGCCGCTGCCACTTTTTACCACTCTTTAACCTACCAATTTCGAATTGGTAGTAGCAGCTTGTGAGTGTTGTCTGTCATGCGTGTATGTGTGTGCTTGATAGTTGAGTTTTCGTTATCGTTTGCCTTGTCCAGGCTTCTCCGCAAGCCAACCAAGCCCTTAAAAACGAGGATACAATGAGCAAAAATGTCGCGGAACTACCACCTGAATTACAACAACGACAAGAACAACAACAATAACGGCGTGTTACCACCAAATCGAACTTCCTTCCCCTGTTTCGTTTTTTGTCCATCAAGAATTTGCTGACTTGTTTTTGCTTTAGTTGTTGTAGTTACAGTTGTTTGTTTAAGTGAGATTTTTAGATAAAAAAAACTTGTCTGCCGCGAATAGTTAATGTCGAGCCATAGCTATATACATATGCGGTTCACATTTTTTGACTATGTTTTCCTGGGCTTCCTGAGTGACGTAGGACCATTTCAATGCAAATGAAAAATACTAAAAATGTCCTTAACCCATTAGCGTTACAAATTCATAGTGAACCTCTGTGAAATTTTCATAAAATATTGCAACAATCTATAATCGGGAAGAGTACGCTCTACAAGATTCTGGCTTTTTAAACTCGTAAAAACTCGATTTTCCGCAAAGAAAATTAAAGTTTACTTTACTGCTCAAATTTCCTAATTCGCAAATTTGCGAAAAGTTTAGTGCAATTGTTGTTGTTTTGGTTTTCTGAACTTTGCTTAAATTGCACCATTTATTGAGTTGTTAAAAAATAATCGTCGCATGATTTCGTTACAACTAAAACTCGTCGTCGAGTTTGTGTGACGTCATGATATCGTTACAACAAATGTTTCTGCACGTTCAAATCGGTAAAAATTCGGTACGTGATAAAAAAAACACAAATCGAGAAGAAACGTTCTGAAATTGAGTCAAATGACAAGAATTTGTTTACTTGCATTTATATTATTTTATTTGCGCTAAAATTTGTACCAAAAAGGTTATTGTCTTGTTTTTAAAAAGTAATTAATTAATTTTTAAGAAAATCAATGATGAATGTAAATAATTTGACACTTAGGACCAGTTTTTTAGTACGAGTTTAAAGTCCAGTCATATTAAACCGAGTTTAACTTACCAAAACTGGACGTTTAAGCTCGGTTTAGGAAAAAAAAACACATTATATGATAATTTAAGTCAATTTAACTTCAAGGAATGCTAAAATATCTAGTTAAACCGAGTTTAAACATCCAATTTTGGCGAGTAAAGCTAGGTTTAATTCAACTAACGCTTAAACTCGTACTGAAAAACTGGCCCTTAGTTATGTACAACGAAAACTTAGCAACCGGGTTCTTTTGTATTGCTTAACAAATATTGTTTTGCTTAAATATTTAACTTTTATGTTAAAGGCATACTTTCTAAATTGCATTTTTTGAAAGCTAAAACGTTTTATATTAAGAAAAAAGATTTTAATCAGCAAAAATTCAACCTAAGCGAAAGTAACCATTTTAAAGATACATTTCGAGCAATTGTTACCTACTACGACACAAAATTACCGACATTAGATAAATAGGTACAATTATTACTTGCCACAAAGCCAGTGAGAACAGTATACATTTTGAATTTACTATGATTTAAATACAAATTCTAAATGTTTGATAGTTTAAATCATTCTTCATTTTATATACAAATTATAGTTGTTTGATAGTTTAAAATCGTTTATTAAGCTTTTTAGGTCAGGTTAGAACAATTAATTGTTGTAACGAATTTTTCAACAACAACAACGTTTTCAATATGAAAAGGAAAACATCAGTAGCTGATTTTAATGCAATTTCGGCCCTGCTACAGGCTTCATCAGAAGTCTTTGTGATGCCACCAGCTGGGATCGAACCCGGGCGTGAAACGCCGTGCCAGCGCATTAGCCCACTGCACCACAGAGGCGATGAGATTTCAGTGTCAATTTCTCAGTTTTTCTTCTTTTCATACCTTTTTTCGTTGCTGTTCTTTTTTGCTTACTTTAGTTTTTTATGCTTATGTTATAATGGAGTCCAATTATTTGTCGGAATTCGCCACAAAGTATAGTTACTGAAGTTGTTTCTTCAGACTCTTTCAGTGTTTTTTTGGTCAGGCTCTACCATTTGATTACACAGTATGACAAAATCAAATTTTTTTGAGTACACATGAGAAATGTTAACAGAATATGAAAATAGGCTAAAAATAAAGAAATACATGTCTCAGCGTTTTGCTGTAGCACGTCAGAATTTTGAGAAAAACGATTTTTAAGCTTCGAAGGACCGTTGACGTTCACTTGTAATGTAATACTCTTATAAAAATTTATATAAAAACAGAATGGGTGAATTGATTTTAATGTTTGAGCCAGTTTTGAAAAGGGAATTAAATTTGGATTTTTTAAACCGAGTATATTGAAGAGACTAAATTAGAATTAAAAACCTAAAATTGGAGGAGGAAAAAAACCACGTTGATATTTAAAAAAATGTTATCTGAATTCTACCAAGTAATTTACATATTCTATTTAAATTGTGTTAAATATGCTATACAGGTTCTGATTTACTGTTTATTACATAATTTTAGTCAAAAATTAAAGAAAATTAGCTTAAATTATACTTGTATGGATGCTGATCCACTGTTGCTTGAATTTCGACTATTTTCTTGAATTTCATAAACTTGTTCATCGTTCACATTATCAATTGCATTGATTATAAGGACTGTGGCATAATAATCTTTCTTTAGAAATGCAGTGAAACCTAGTTTTCATTACACCAATTGTTCTCTCCACTATGCATCTCGTCATTTTATGAGCTTGATGATATTTATGCATACTCTCAGATTCAGGGTTTTGGATAGGAGTTATCGACCAGGGTGCAAGAGGGTATCCACTGTCTCCTAGTTGCCAAAAATGTCTCTCTCCAGCTAAATATCGAGCTTCCAAAACATATTTTATTTTTGACTGGCTCCACACAAAGGAATCGTGAGTTGTTTCTTACCGAGAATTATCACCGTGAGAATTTAGATTTAAAATATAATAGTTTGAATCACAAATAATTTGAACATTTAAAGAATGGCCCCTTTTCGACAATAGTTAACCTGCTCAATATCTTTTTATACACCACTTATTTTTATATGGGTTCCATCAATTGCTCCAATAATTCCCGGAAATACACTTATGTCATAAAAACAGCGTTTAATATTATTATAATCTTCAGTATTTGGAAACTGTATGTAGTTAGGTGCTATTTTATTTGTGGCTGCTGCTACTTCTTGAACACATCGGCTAACAGAAGGTTGTGACATAGCCGAAAGTGCGTCTTGGCCAATCGACCTTTGAAAGCTACCCTAAGCAAAAAATCACAACTCACTAAGAACTCTTATGTGTACTGGTAGTCCATTTATTTTTGTTCTTTTTTTCATGAATGGTGATATTTCTGCAATATATTTAAGACATAAAACTTTTAGGAATCTATAAAGCTCTTTAAAAAATTCGTCGGAAATAGATTCAAATGGATTATGCTTATCTCGTTAATTTCTTAAGATTCGCCTCGCATTTATTCTAAAATAATTTAAAAATTTAACATAACGACTTTTTCTTTTATAAAGATCAAAGAACCAAGGCATGCGCCTTATGCAAACAAGGTTTGGTCTTTGACCTGAAAGGAAAGGATAGATTATTAAGAGGAATTGATTGAAACCATACGTGAATTATTGATTAAGCGAAACAGCCGTGAAAGGCAATTTTAATTGCTTTTAACCGAGGCTAGTGTTATGCCTTAACCTCGGCAAGAATTTCCAGCCCTTAGTTGTGTTCCTGTCCTTTATTTTCACATTTTTCACAATTTATTTGTGGATTTTTTTAAGTTTTCCATAATTCTTAAATGTAGGAAAGAACAAAGAAAGTGAAAAGAACCATGCCCGAGCCCGAATTCGAACCAGGGACCTCTAGGTTGAAAGTCTAGCGCATTCTCCACTAGACTACAAAGGCGGACTTTAATATGTTTACGAAATGAATTTATTACTTTTCCCATGTGTGCCTTCTTTCATATTCTAATTGAACCATAATCATAGAATTCATCGTCAATTTCTTTCTTAGCTTTATGTATAAAAAGTATATTATTATTTGAGTCACAAACTATATAGTAGACCTCAAATAAATTGAAAACTAATTAAAAATCTGTATCATTTACCTTGTCGCATCGCATAAACATCCAAAGAAGTACACCTTACAGATGAATATTTGTTCAAATCAAATTTAAAACGTTAATAAAACAAAGAACTGACATTTCTTATGAGAACTTTCCAATATATTTTTTTCTCATTGGAAATTTCTCACAGAGTGTTTAAGAACATGATAGAATAATACAGGTAGTCTCGTGGCTAATCGTGATCTCTTTGACAATACTACCAGAATTGTCAAAATCAGTTTTTTTTTTAAAGAAAACAAAGATAAAAGCAAAATATTCAATTACTCCAATTGGATATTTTTGTGTTGTTATTAAAAACTTGAATAAAAGTGAATTACTTATTTTTTTTTTAATTAAAATGAAGTGCGTGTTGTGCCAAAAACAGTTGGTCAAGGAAAATGGGCCGAGTTTTCGTGCTCCAGCTGACGAGCCTAGAAGACAACCATGGAACATGTTCCAAAAATTTTAAAAAAGATGCTCGTGTTTGCTATAGACACTTCCACGAAAACGAAGTTTGCCATCCACCACAATCCAAATTTAATAACAATCGTATAAATTACTTCAACAGCTGCACAATATCCTATTTTAATTGATTGATCAATGAAAAATTAACAAAGCAAAATAGTTTCAGCCATGACAGATTCTTTTTAATTTTTCCTTTCTCATCACATTCCCATCGGTTGCAGATTTTGTATGAGCTGTCAGTTGCCTTTTGACAGTTATGGTAATTCGCTCTCAGCCGTGCGACTACCTCTATTCTTCTACCCTGTTTAAGAATACAAATTTTCCTTATGAGAAGCTGAAATGAAAATATCAAATTAAAAAGTCAATGAAAACTTTTTCTCAGTCCCATTTCTTCTCATCCAACCAGAATAGAGCTTCTGTGGACTGTTTAAAGAGATATATTTTTTATTTTCCTCTCGTCTTCAACAGACATTTTCATGTTAGCAGAAATTGATTGATATGTCTTTATTTCTAAATCATTCCGTCGATATGACGAAATATTCATGTTCCATAACATTTCATGTCTTCTATTGTGTTCAATAAATCGCAGCACATCATTATTTTTGTTAATTTTTTCCATCACTTAATTGAGGGCAGAATATTTCCAAATCGTATTGCAAAATTTATTTTCACATCAGCGCATTATCTGATCAGCTGTTCAAAACTTGAGCATTAAGCTGCCACACGACTGGAAAGGAAAACTTGAAAGCAAGTTGGTGGGCAATTTCTAAAAGTAAGAGTGTGTTAGTTAAAACTTGAGAATGTATTGAAACTTGAAAAAATTTTCGACACACATGTTTGCGGCAAAGTATCAAGTCTAGCTACTTCTTGCATCTGTCAGTGCATGGGGAAGTAAGCAGACTTACTACACTCTCGATGTAAGTATCAATCTAAGCTACAATGGCCGCATTCAGCGCAGACAACAGTTGGCAAATTTAAGTGAGACACCTTTAAAATTGAATTGAATTTACATAAAAATGAAATATAATTATATTAAAACTAACTTCTGACGTGTAGAGAAGCAACACATTCAGAGAAAAACATCGCGCACTAAGGTAGCGCTACCATTACAGTTCACAACAGTTGTCTGCGCTGAATGCGGCCAATACTATTCAGTTAGTGTTTAGGAAAATAAGTAGACCTTTCTACTTTATCGATACAATTCATAAAAGTAAAAGTGTGGAAAAGTATCAATCCGAGCTACAATACTATTCATTTACAAGAGCAGCATGCACAAAAAAACAAAAAGAAAATAACGGAATGATGCATTTTTTATTGCTTCTTTTTTCTATTGCTTCTTTTTTCACATTCAAAGTGTGCGAGAAAGTAGTAAAATGAATGAAGTTGTGCTTAGATTAAGCATACATCGAGTATCATGCATTTAATTGCTGTTTGTACTTCTGTCTTCGTACACAAAAGTAGTGTTACGGAAGTGATGTATGAAACCATGCAAGAGACCAAAAGTACTGGGGCGATTTTTAAGAAAAAAGTTTTATAATATCATATTTGTGCAACAGCACTTTATAGATGTAGTTTCATTTCGAAATTTTAATAATAATAAATAATAGTAATTTTAAAAATAATTAAAGTATTAATTTTTATAAGAAATCATATTAGATGGCAAGCATTGCTTAATCGTTTCCTTTCCACGCGTGTGTGTTGCGAGAGTTTCAATAAACTCCATATTACTCTCTACTCTTATATTTTTGTGCTCAGTTAGCACAGCAAACTAAAAAAAAAAACAGAGAGCCTTGATCAAGGCAAAAAGTGAGATACATATAAATGCAGAGCTGCGCTCTAAGCCAAAAGAAAAAATGATTTTTTATTTAGTTTGACATCTATAGTCCTTAACCTTCCGTTACTAACATGCTGCTTTACAGACCGAACACATACTTAAAGCCAGAGTTGAGCTTATTTTAGTATGTTTTATTTAATGAAATGTTGTTTTTTCGTTTTTTTATGTTTATTTTACTATTGAATAAAATAACAACTAATAAGAATTATATATATAGTCCAAACATCTGTGTTTATTGTGAAGAAATTTACATTTTCTACTTTTCGGCCTGATAGACCGATGTTAGTAACCGTGTTATGAAATTCATGTTAGTAACGGAAGGTCAAGATATTGATTAAAAAAAAACAACAGTGTCCTGCTAGTATTCATATATATAAGATTGACTAAGAAAAAGTTGATTTATAACGCTAATGGGTTAAGCTACCGAATAAAGTTTAGGCAGAAACGAAAATAAGCCGGGCTTTCTCGCTCAATTGAGGCTTTTATTAACGTTTGTAATCGAAATGTATACCGAAGTTGTACCAGCATTAATGGCTAATATTTATTTTATCCCTGCTATAAAGGCTCCACGAAATTTTTAAATAACTCTCAGCCAACCGTTACCGAATGTAAATTTTCTACGTGCACTTCTTAAAGTTTAGATTAAATAATGTTTTGCAGCAAGCTATATTCATATCTGAATCAGTGCGTGTCATTATTGTTTACTTTTAAAAAATCACTCAACAAAACTTGAGTTAGAGTCCCACCTCGGTCAAAGCACTCAGGAGATTAATGACTCCGCTTACGTAAAATCGACATTAAAGCTATTAAAAGACCTTGTCATAAGCGCCTTGGTGGTTACTAAAATTATATCGTCGTTTTTAATCACAAGCAAACCAACTCAAACGAAAACAGGCAGTGGCGCTGGAGTAAAAATTTAGCCTTATTTTAGAGGTCTTGAAAAATGAGTTTTGAGCAAAATTACTTAGGAAATTTGAAATGGAGCATTGTGAAAAACTTGTGTCGTTAGTCTCTTTCACAAACATTAATTTCCGAGCACCATTTTTTAATAAAATTCTTAAATATACTCATCGACGGGAATGAATAATAGATTACGCTTTCATAATTTCAAAAATTGCTCTTAAACTGCTCTGAAAAGCATAGATATCCCACTGATTATTTCAAAAGTTATCTCAGTATTATGGATTTTTTATCTTATAAAAATTTATTTTATAATACACTTATATTTTGATTGTTTCCCTGCAAACATTTTCAATCTTCTGAGAGCTGCCAGCGAATCGCTTGGATGATGAGACAATCGCCGGCGAGCTCATTTAGGAGTCATCCGGGTATCGCCGGCTGTAAGCAGCTGAGGCCATA
>OY986438.1:49330287-49510287 GCA_963920525.1 Dichetophora obliterata | reverse complement strand
AACAAATCAAAAAACAATTTTTTTATTATGAATGATTTTAATGAATCGGAATTTTTGCTTTGCTACACATCATTGGTTAATACAAGAAAATAAATCAGATTATAAACTTATTAAATTTTAAACAATAAGATTTAAATCAAAAACAACAAAAAAAATTACATATTAAGTATTCAGAAAAATAACGGATCATAAAAATAAGAGCCCAATTAACAGTTTGCGTGAACACCCCTAATAGTTTTGATTAATTCTAGACTAACAGTTTGCGTGAACACCCCTAATAGTTTTGATTAATTCTAGACTAAACCATTTAAGAGTTTCAATTGATAAAAAACTTAAACATAGAAGAACTGTGCAACGTACGGGCGTACGGGTGTACGGGCCAAGAACCAAGCACTTTGAACCTATGGGGACAACACCCAGTATCTTCCAAGCGGAAATCCTAGCAATACAGCTGTGTGCACAATTCAATCTGGACCGTAAATACAAAGGTCAGGATATAGTTGTGATGTCAGACAGCCAAGCAGCAATCAAAGCATTAGTTTCCTATGAGATATCATCGAGAATAACATGGGGATGCCTAACAAAACTCACTATACTTTGGGTCCCAGGACACAAAGGAATACAGGGTAACGAAGAAGCCGATGGTCTAGCGCGACAGGGTGCAGCCACAAAATTTATAGGACCAGAACCATTCTGCGGATTGGGCACACATTCTATAAAAGAAGAACTAAGAAGGGAGGAGAGGCATAAACGTTGAAACCTTTGGAAAAGCCTCCCAAAGCTAAGACAACCCAAATTGCTCCTCAGAGATTTTAACACTCGGAGAGCAAAATTGTGCATAAGCTTAGGCAAACCGAATCTTAGGATTCTAACGGAGTTCCTTACAGGACACTGTAAACTCAAATACCACCTGATGAAATTGGGCATAGAGACCGATAGTAACTGCCGTTTCTGTGAAGAAGCAGAGGAGACTCCAATACACCTACTTACAAACTGCGACGCCGTGACTCGCAGACGTAAACTAGCACTGGGGAATTATGAGCTGAGTCTATAGCAGGTTTCATCCCTTGAACCTAAGAATATTCTCAAATTCATTAGAGAAATAGGGCTGGATGAAATTCTGCAATCCGCAAACCCAGCGGAGCTTTGAGAAGGAGGTAAAATAGATCTCATTTAGGTCGCAGTACGCATCTCCACCACACAACATTAACATTAACATTAACTGTGCAACAGAAAGCTCATACAACTGATTTCTCTCAGTGAAGAAGCTTAAAGCTCTCTAATGCGCACCTTACACGGTCAATCAGGTATATGTGTTAGTAAATAATTGTTTGTACGCGTTACACAGACACGTTGACGGCTTCATTGATCAAAATCTAAATTTTTAGATATTTTGCAATGCTGGTCAAGCGGCTGGAAGTGTGTAAAGGCTTGATTGATCAATTTTCCACTTTTTGGAGGAGTTTATTGACTCTTTTCCTTTTATTTTACGCTTTTTAATGCGTAACTAATAATTACTTGATTAGCAAGTAATGCTATATGCGCGATACAATCATCCGTTAAACTCATCGCACGTTTGTGTTCCATTAAAATAGTGTAAAATGAAAATTTGACGATATGATGTATGTAAGGGCTAGCATCAATCCACACGTACACATGATAGACGTCAAATGATTGACCGTGTAAGGTGCAAAAATGTCTATGTTGTAGAATGAGCACCACTGCATAAAAGTTACCCCCGAAAATTACAACGTAGTTCTATTCCTCTTTTTTCATTCAGTTCTTATTTTAATTCTGAGTAGATAATAATGTTATTTTAGAAAACAAATGCTTTATGTAAAGGATAATATAATCAGACTTTTATAAAATTAACGCTTTCGATCACTAGACACAATAACGAGAGCTCTTGTTTGTTGGGAAGTGCGCCTGTTACACGCTGATCTTAACTTCGTGACTTAAATCTCGTTTGTATTGGCAGTGCAGGGATGGTAAAAGATCATGATTGTGTGCAAAAGATTAGCTTCAAAGCTTTTATATTCATAAAGAAATTAATATATTTTTGATAATAAAACAAATAAATAAAAATTAAAATAATAAATTTCCAATATAATAATATATGCATAAAAATAAATTTAAAAATTGAAACAAAACACTAAAAGGAAAAGATATTTAAAATTATTTTTTACTTTGTTGTGGTTTTGAAGTCGGTTTTTTTTTGCTAAAATGTTTTTATTTCTTCCTTTTTAAAGAATATGATAAATTTTCGAAATAACTCCACCCATTCTTGTAACGAATTTTAGTACCCTAGTTTCAATAAACAGTGTTTTTCTTATAGAGACACGTCCACTGTTCGGACTTTACTGCAATTGCAGTAGATCTACTGCGCTTTTTAACAAAATTTAACGTTCTAATGCGTCACTGCGGTTTGTTCAAATTTACTGCGATTTATTTGCAGCAAACATTTTTTGTTTTCTTTTTATTTCTCTTACAAGCAAAAGAAAGAACAGGCAAGTTCTTCCTTTAAGTTTTATAACGTTACGTTTCGTCAAGTATAAGTGAGCCTTGACCAGTTTACTTGTACCATTACAAAAAAAAACTTGAAAGATGGCAGCATAAATGTTAATTAGTCATATGGCAGCACAACATTTTAAATGTCATCGTATATTGTAAAAACTATTTCAGAGCAAGTGCATTAACGTTTATATTTGAAATTTTTTAGCAAAATGGTTTATGTGTGAATATGGACAAATATTTAACAAACAAGTATGTATTTTTTGATAGAAAGTTATACTTTAAATAAGGATTTACCCTTTTTTAGACAAATTACCAATGAAAATAATGCAAATCACTTGAGCTCCACATCAGGTGAAAGCTCTGAATCGGAATGCGAGAGGAAGCGGTCAAAATACTCCCAAAAGTACAAAATAGAATGGGAAGTTAATCGATCTTGGCTTAAAAACGAGTCAGAATCTGCATACTGCCTTTTATGCAAAAAAACGCTTGACAACAATTTGACTTATTTAAACCGCCACGCTGCCACTAAAAGTCATATAAAAAAGCAAATTGCAGTTAAAAACCAGTCTTTTTTGCCTGGCTTGGTAAGCAAACAATTAAAGATGCAAGCCGAGATGGATTCTGTTTTGAAAAAGGAAGTTGCAATGGTTATGTATTGTGTATCCCATTATCTGCCATTCACCACCATGGATACACTTCCAGATTTGTTCAACGCCCTGTTAGAATCGAAAGATGGGAACATTAAGTGCTCTGCAAGAAAAGCTACCGAATTAGTGAAACTTATATCAATTTACTCACAGGAACTGACTGTTCAAAAACTTAAAAATTCAAAATTTTCGCTTATTCTCGATGAAAGCACCGACATTAGCTGCAAAAAGTGCTTGGTTTTAGTTGTACGCTATAGAGATAACGATTTAGTTAAAGATGAATTTTTTGGTTTACTTGAGCTAGAAGATTCCACAGCGAATTCAATAACGAATTCTGTTAAAAGTTATCTCTCTGAGCTGCAGATACCAGTAGAAAATTTGATTGGTTTGGGGACGTATAATGCAGCTGTAATGAAAGGCGAGTTGCATGGCGTTAAAAGTCAATTGAAGGAACTGAACCCTAACCTGTTTTATTTGGGTTGCACGTGCCATTCTCTAAATCTTTGTTCAAAAGCAGCATCTAAAGAAATTCCTTTTGAAATAGAAATGTTAATAAAAAAAATTTTTAATTTCTTTACGCATAGCTCAAAGCGTCAAGCTGATTTTAAAAAGCTTCAAGAGCATTTCGATATAAGTGCCCACAAAGTATTGAATATAAGCTCCACTCGCTGGTTGTCGACCCAGTCGGCTGTTGATAGGATTTTAGAACAATGGCCTGCATTACAGCATTATTTTCTGCTTTTAAATTTTGAGGAAAAAAGAGAAAATAGCATTGATGCAATTGTGGAAGAGTTAAACGATGTCAACAAATGCTATTTGCTGTTTTTATCTTATTTTTTACAAAAAGTAAATCAAATTAACAGAATTTTTCAATATGAAAAAACTATGATACATTGTCTTTACCCTTTGATTGAAGGTTTCTTTACAACAATTTTACTAAATTTTATTCATAAGGAATATGTAAGCATTGATGTTGATTATAAAAATGTAGAGTTTCAGAGTCCAATTACATCTGTATACTGTGGTTTGAGTTTTGAAACAGTAGAAAGTAAACTGTCAGATGAAGCTGTAATTGCAATAAAAAGAAATATTTTAAAGTTTTACATAAGTTTTTGCGACCAAATTAAGAAAAGATTTGCTTTTAAAGACCGGGACATTTATTTACTTCAATATATAGATCCAAAAAAAAATACAGGAATGTAATTTGCCATCGGTTTCGAAAATCGTCAAAGCTTTTCCGTTTCAACAATGATCTATCGAAGTTTTAAATGATGAGTTTAGATCACTCCTAAATTTTGATATAAGCAACATAGACAAAAAAGATGTTGTACACTTTTGGCATTCCATCATGGATAAAACAAATATGCTTGAAGAATTCATGTTTAAAAATTTGGCAGAGTACATGTTAAATTTATGTGTTTTACCCCACAGCAGTGCTGCAGCAGAAAGAAAATTTTCAGAAATGAATATAATAAAAAATAAGTTTAGAAATAAACTCAATGTAAAAACTGTAAATAGCTTAATGTTTGCAGCCTGTTTGATTCCAGACAAAAAAAATATTTTTTTGCCACCACTTGGACTAATACAATTTTTGAAAAAATATAAATTTGTCGACGGTAAATTTATTTTAAATGCTTAAGAAAACATTTTTTGCTACATTCAAATTTATAGTTTATAGTTATGTATATATTTGTATGTATATTATGTTTTAAGTATAAAATATACATATATTAATATATTAATATAATATTAATATAGATGTAAATTAAAAAAAATCTACTGCGAAAAATTTCGTTTTACTGCGATTTTTTTTTAAATCTACTGCGATTTACGAATTTTCAAGTCCGAACCCTGGACACGTCCTTAGTAGAATTTCGCCAATTTTCTTGATCGTGTTTTGTTATAATTCTACATACTCTTGTACCGAATTTCAGTACCCTATTGTCAATATTTATTCTATATGGTCATTTCCAAACTGACGTTACGAACGATTTGTATGAAGCAATATTAAAAAAAGGAATGAAAATGCCAAATTTTTAAAGGGTTTAAAAAAACATTACTTTATTTTTTAAGTGAAGAAATTAAAAATCTTCTCGGTTTTTAGGGCTTTTTGATCTGACGTTACGTTACTGTCGTTACGTTACTGAAATTTACATTGAAGTTCAATTGTGTAATTACGTAATTAGGTAGCTAAGTAGTTATGTAATTTAGTAATTAAAAACAAATTCAATACATTGTCCTTTCTTTGCCTCAGCCATGTTTTCATTATCTATAGCCAATGATTTCCATTTTTACTAAAACAAAAATGTTTACGAAACATTTACTAAACATTTACGAAAGAGAAAAACTACATTTGTGAAACAGTGCAGATAATTTCACTATCATGGTAAAAAAATTTATGTACAAAATGCTTAAATTAAATTAAAATTTGTCTATTAGACAATATCATTTTATAATAAGTTTTTAATAAGTTTTAATTTTTTGGTCACGATAGACTTTTCTGTTAAAGTGCCCTTATATAACATATATACAGTATTTTTTTAATGGAGACACGTTCTTTTTCAAATTCAGCCAACTTTTTTCATCTTGTTTTGTAATAATTCTACTCACTTTGTTACGAGATTTATTACCCTAGTGTCAATATTATTCGAGATATATTTTTTATAATACTGCCACTCCCCTTTATTGAATAACGCCAACTTTCTTAATATTTATATTTTATAAATGTGCTTACCCCTGTAATAAATCTCAGAGTTCTAGTGTCAATATTAACTGAGATACAGTGTTTTTCTAATAATAACACGCTCTTTGTCGAACTTCGCTCACTTTCTTAATCGTGTTTTGAAATAATTCTACCCATTCTACAACATTGAAATTTTTGCGTCTATGTTAAAGAGCTTTTAGCTTCTTCACTGAAAGACTCAGTTGTTTAAGCTTTCTGTTGCACAGTTCTTCGATGTGTAAATTTCTTATTAAATACAAGTGAAACTTGTAAATGGTTTAGGATTGATTTGATCAAAACTATTAAGGGTGTTCACACTTATTGCTAATTGGGCTCTTATTTTTATTATCTGTTATTTTCTGACTATAATATTTTGTTTTCACCACAGTCTAATTTTTTTAAAAAAGTCGTTTTTTTAATTTATGGAACAATTTTGTTCTATCTTCCCCGCAATAGAAATCATACACTTCATGTGGGTTTTTATAATACCTTTTTAGAAAAAATGTTCTTGTTGTAACTTATTATTAACAATCCTTTAATCCAATACTTATTAGTAATAAAGCAAACATTGCGCTGCATTAAAAGCATTAAATAAAAAAAAAAATTTATTTGAGAATTAGCAGAAAGCATTTTGAATAAAATTACCTACAAGAAAAATATATTTATTGTCCTAATAAGGAACATATGTTATAGTTCATGCAAACATTTTTTTGAGTGCATTTAAGAAACTAGGTACAGATACAGTGCTTTTCTAATATTGCCACTCCCCTTTGTCGAATAATGCCCACTTTCTTGACCGAAATTTGTTATAATTGTACCTACTCCTGTACTAAATTTCAGTACTAGGATACTGTGTCAATATTGACTGATATACAGTGTTTTTCTAATATTGCCATGCCCCTTTGTCGAACACCGCCCAGTTTTTTGAAGGGAACCTCCGTGTTCAGTGTCTCTATCTGTTGATAAAAAATTACACCTCCTGGGTATGAAAGTGCAAGGGATGGATTTCAAGACTTTCCCTTCCACTTTCCCTTCTTTTGGAACCACTTTTTTGCACTTTTGTTATACGCAAAATTTATAGACTTTGAAACAATTTTTTAAAATGTTCAGTGTTTATATAATCACTTTGTATGAGATGTAGGCATAAGAGTCCGCAGGGCGCTTTCCCCCCCTAAGCAGTGAAAATTTTTTATATATCTTCATACTAACAACCATATTCTGGCAAATTAACAAATTGTTAACCAGTATTTTGAATATTTCTATGTGTTTGTTGTAAGTTTTTTATTTCAAAACAAAATTTGAAGCTCAAAAATAAAAAATTTTGATAAAAATTGTTAACTGCTTTTCAGTTATTGACAATTTCATTAACAATTTTTGTTTTTTGAGCTTTAAATTTTGTATTGAAAACAACAAACACATAGAAATATTCAAAATACTGGTTAACAATTTGTTAATTTGCCAGAATAGGGCTGTAAATCAAAAAAGCCATAGGTTTATATTACAAAATTTAAAGAGAGAAGCAAAAAACTTTCTAAATTGTAAGTTGTTCTTAAACTAAGGGCTTTAAGAACTTTGTTAATAAAAACGTCGATAAGGTGCATCATAATCAATCAAAAAGACGATTTTGAATTTTTTGTAACTTAAGGCTATTTTGATTTCATATGAAGATATGTTTATTATGTATTTAATATATTTTGAAGAGAATACAAAAATACTTTTTTTAGGATAATTTATAAATAAAGCTGAGCTAAACCATTCATTTTTAAATAGTATGTTGTACCCGTTGCTGTAAAGCCGTCTTCATATTACGCGATTTTGTCGCGATTGCCGCTCACAGGCTTTTTTTCGCAGAAGCGGCTGAAAAATACTGAATTTTGAATGTATTTCAATTCGTAGTATGGACGTAGTTTGGTACACATTTCAAATATTTTATTCGTATTCGTACAAAAACAAATGTATATTGTACAAATAAATTTACGAATGATCCTAATACCTAGCTAGGAAAAAACTTTCTGTTCAGCTGGGGTTTGAACTGCGGTTCTTTAGCTTATGGGCCACGTACTCTTCTAGTAGGCTACGGCCACCTCTACAAATAATGCGTACGCTCAACCTACGAATAAATTTTTTAGTAAATACAACGAATGTAATGAAAGAATGAATGTAATGTAGTCATTCCTACGAGAAATTGACTAATATTAAGAAATGATATCCGTTATAAGTCGAAGATCATTCTTCGTAGCAACAGATAGCAAGGGGCATTTTATTTAATAACGAATATAAATTTAGACGATAGGCAAATTTATGTTTTCAAGTCATTGTAAACAAGAAGAAGACAAAGTAAATAAATTTATTAAAAAAATGTTTTCCAAAAATTCGGCTTGTTTTTCTATCATAAAGATGATCCAATTTGGATACTTTTTTAATTTTTCATATTGCTTATATTATACCAGAATTCAGAACCAAGCCTTGCAGTGAGGTTCTGGAATATGTTAAGAAAATGTACGAAACCCAAAATAAATCTAATATACATACATGTACCTTTTTATTTATTTATTCATACGATTTGAATTAAAAAAAATAAATTTTTTAAATCATTCAGATAATAAGTATGTTTCTGTACTCGATTGTAGGAACTTGCAAGCTGCTAGAACTGATTCATGTTGGAAAAAGAAATAAGTATATTGGTGACAAAGCGGTGTGAGATGCGGTGAAAAACATCTCTCTTAGTATGCGGGGAACATTTCAAGAATAGCGACAACTCAACAATTGAATTAATTTATCTGTTCGGCCGCCACCTCCCTGCAGATAATGATAAGCCCTAGAGGGTAGAAACTGCAATGTGAATCTTCTTGAGAACATTATCCGTTTGGAGTCGGAATAAAACTTATTTATATAACTTAAAAACTAATAACACGCACCACACATTTGATCAAAAGATGCTCGGTCAAAGTCCTTTTAAGGAATAAATGGTCATTTTGTTTTTTATGGATTTTTCAGGGTTTTATCGTTTGCATAAATCATAAAAATTAAACAACTCAGTTCAAAGCTCAACTCATCTATTTCTGTTGATGTTTATTAATTATAGGCAAAAAACATGATAAATACTATAGTTAATTTGAAATACAAATAATGTTTTGTGTTCCATTATGAGATTAATGACAATATAATCGTCCATCAGCAAATGCTCTGCCAGCAATTAGTGACCTTTATAAAACATCGCACATAATACAAATAACAACGAAAGTAAGCATGCTTATTTAAGATACCTGTTCGTTGAACCTTCAGTATTTCAGTTACAGAGCCTTCTAAAGTGCGATACCTTGAAACAATGTGGTAGCAGGTGCCATCGTTGTTCAGAAGAAAAAAAGGAACACATTTAGAAAGACACGTGCGGCTTCAAACTGTTCGATTATCTTTTGATCTTCTGACCACTATTTATCCATTTCTTTATGTAAATGTAATATATTGTATTTTTGCGTGAGTATCAAAAAATAAAATTGTTTTTTCTGAAGATACCATGTAAAGATATGAATGGAAATTTTGATGAAAAAATAAATAATAATAACACGCTGTGATCGCTAAATAGTTTCAGCCAAAATTCTTTGAAACTCCGAGAGAGGAAAATTTTTGATTAAATCGCGATTAATCCGACCTCTGAATTTAATCACAATTTTATTTAAAAAATATTTTAAAGTTAAGAAGTAGGAATTCTGGTATTCCGACTTTTAACCATTTTTTACTTATGCTTAATTTGTGAGAATTTAAAAACGAAATGAACTTTTGTCCAATGAAAATAAACGTTGAATGTACCTGTTCTAAAAGATTTTTTAAAAAAATATACGAAGTGTGTTAATCGCAATGAAGAAGACAATTTTTCATACATTTTGCTAAAATGTTAGTGTTTATTTATTTAAAAAAAAAAATCCTTGACTATTTTTGCAGAAATCAATAAGACTATAAAATACCTTTCTAAAAAGTTAAAGATAACTGAAATCAGTTGAAAATTGCTTGAACTAGCGTTGAATATAAAATTGAACAATTTGAAAGTAGAACAAATTCAAAAGCGTTGATACTACTATCTGTCCCCATCTAATGTAATAACGAAGACTCTGCAGTACTGCCTTGTTCGAAATTTCAAAAAAAAAATCTTGCCTTGAACACTCAAGCAGCCACTGTTTTTCTTGGGTGTTGACTATATGATGACTATTTGATGACTATTCTTGAGGGCGGGCACTCATTATTATTCAGAAGAATTATGAAGACACGGTCAGAAATTTCGCGTCCGACAGGTTTGACGTCTTTACAGCAATGCTGCTTTGAACTAGTCAGAAATAATTTTCATAAATTTTCCATCACGTATTAATCCAATCAGACGCAATGCTTATTTTTTTTAACTTTGTTTTTCAGCAATCATATCCTGAAAAAGAAAGGTTTCAAAATTGCAAGGTTTTCATGATTATAATCTCTTTTGATGGGCCTAGATTCTATGATCTGGGCCTTAGATCTGGCTTATTTGGATTGGTCGAAAAAAATTTCAACCTCTTACTGCCAAGCATTGAAAGTGAAAATTCGTTAGCATTGAAAGTGAAATTTTAATAGAAACCTTGATCCGACAAAAACAAAAATAGCTCCATCGTGTTCAGCGACCTCGAAAACATAACGTTAGATCATGAGATAAACCATCGATCATCACATTCTATATTGATATATTTTTGAAAAATAACTTTATGTAGCAAAAATTTTTGAAGATTGGAGAATAGCAGTGCATATGGGTTAATATTTTGGGACAAAAATATCAGTAAGTGCTTTACAGATGTCATTGAAGCTATTTTTCAAAATGCCTCAAAAAAAAACCTTCTCTTTTCTTGGGTCGGTCTAATCAACATGTAAATAACAATAGAGTTCAGCTACTACAGCTTTTTCACACTTTCTCCGCATTATATCATTTTAAGAACCAATCCAAATATCATTGAAAGATATCAAAGATATCGACAAAAGTGGTCAAAAACAATCAAAAGTGAGAAAAATTTACCCACCATAACATGGGTTGGGCTCAGGGACAACACAAGACATAGCAACAAATCATGCGCTTAGATAGATGTTATCGCACATTAGTTTTAAATCTAATTTTGAGTTGACCTTTCGATAAGTTAGCATACAAAAAGGCTACAGTTGTTAACAAAGGCACTCATGCGATTTAAGTCTTTCATCTTTCCTGCTGAAAACACTCGAAAGACTGATTGACGCTCATATTCGTTATAGCTAATGCTACCAACTCATGTTATTAAAAAATAAGTATATTTGCTTCTTAGAACACTGAAAAGTAAGTATTAGTAAGTATAATTTTTTAAATAAGTATAAGTAAGTATTTTACCTTAGAAAAATAAATTGAATATTTTTTTTTTTTTGATACAATTTACTTATTTATGTTAAAATCAATAGAACCCACAATATTCCTTAAATATTGTCACACCCTCTTTTTGTTTTCCTTAAAAGGTTTTGTGTATGCAATATATCTAAAACCAAAAAGTCTTCAGATAAAAATAATCAAAATATTAACTTTATATATTTGAAATTCATATATATTTCTAATACATAAAATAGTTTAAAAACAAACAAAAGTATAACAAAAAATTAAAAGTTATACGCACTTTCAAAGTAGTTAAATAAAAAAAAATAAAAAAATCACATTCAAATGTATACAGAGACCAAAGAAAAGTTATCATTATTCGCTCTCACTGTTACTGAATTGAAGCGCTACATTAATTTTTTTTTTTTGCTTGAAATCGTATTTGTGTTGGCTGTATATTTTATTTAAGGGTCAAGTCTAATTGGTCACTTTCGAAAGTTTTTTCTTTGTTTTTACAATTTTTCGAATGTATGTGTATCTAAGAATATTGTATTAAATTTTATGAAGATCCGAGCAGTATAAGTAATTTTTTCAACCCAAAACTTTCTCTACCTGAACTCATTTTAGAACGCATTTAAAAAACTTTAAGAGCGTTTTTCTCAAAACTACGTTTTCACGGACGCCCCACACTTTTTCTCCTGTGGGCTGATTCTTCTAAAATTTTAACCACATATTTAACACATATGTAACACTTACAAAAAGACTATAATCGTGTTAAAAAATTTATGTTTACTATATTTTTTAACAAATAACAGCGAAAAAAATAATTTTTCAATTTTTTTTTGGTTTTTGTAACTTAAAGTTAACAACAATTGCTAAAAGTTAATATTAATAGTCTATTTTATAGTCCTTGTCATATTGAATCTCAAACACTTCGGTTTTTTGTTTCAGATAAACAGATGCCGAGATATCGTGTGGGAGCCGACCTGCATCCAAATTATTAAAAAACATTAATAAAATTTTTTATTTTTATAAATTAAGACTTCATTTATGATTCCTAACAGCTTATATAAATATATCTTTCATAGCAAGCTCACGATAAATTTCCAAAAATAGCCTATTTTTTAGCCGACACCCTTAATATCTAAGGTCTTGTCTTTAAAAAATTGTAAAATTCGACACAGCTGTAATCAATATTATATTTTAAAAATAAAATTGGCTCCAGAGTCTGTATTTTTAACGCTGTTAGTTACAATTTTCAAACTTTTTCCGCTTTTGCAAATAAAAACGTTCAACCGGAGCTGAAAAGTAAGCATAATTAAGTATAATTCTTAAAAGTAAGTATACTTATAAGCATGGAATTTTAGTAAGTATATGAAGCTGAAAATAAGTATGATACTTACAAAGTAAGTATAGTTGGTAACATTAGTTATAGCATAGATACAAATTTGCATTCAGATTCACAGCACGCTTACAAGAAATGTAGGTCTGTAGAAACGACCCTGCACTCCCTGGTAGGCTATATAGAGAATTCCTTTTCTCATAAAGAGTACACAATTTTAGCTTTTCTGAATATCGAAGGTGCCCTTAACAATATTCTTAAGGGGGCAATCATTGGCTCACTCATGAAGCTTCAGGTGGATGAGTCACTTTGTGTACTGATAAAAAACCTGCTGACCAGCAGAGTTGTTAGTGCATCTCCAGGTTACTCAAAGGCCAGGAGATTTCTGAGTAGAGGCACTCCTCAGGGGGTGTTTTATCACCTTTATTATGGAGCTTGTTAGTCAATGAACTTCTGAGGAAAATAGAAAAGTTTGCTTGCGAGGTGATTGCCTATGCGGATGACGTAGCTATTGCTGCACAGAGAAAGTGATCTAATACTCTCTCGGGCTAGCACTCTCTGATCTCAATACTTGGGCCAAAAGTTGTGAGCGGGTGTAAGTCCCCAAAAAAACGAACTGGTCTTTTTTTACGAGGAAATACAAAATTCCGCGCATAATTCCTCCACGTGTGGATGGCACTCTGCTAATCTTTGTGAAAGAGACAAAACAGTTAGAAGTAATTTTGGAAAGAAAGTTTAGCTGGAAATCGAACTAGGAGAGCCAATGTTGCATAATATGCCTGTAAGAGAGCTATAGGTAAAATGTGGGGGCTTACCCTGAATATTGCACGTTGGATTTACACAGCTATTGTAAGGCCAATCTTGCTATATGGTGTATGTGTGTGGTGGACAGCACTAAAAACACAGTCTAATTGCAAATTGTTAGGGAAAGTACAAAAAACTGCGGCCGTATGTATCAGCGGAGCGCTTAGATGAACTTAATCGGAAGCAATAACTGCGATTCTTTGCTTAATACACCTTGATAAAATAAAATATAAAATAAACTGGCCATATTTCAGCCCTTGGAAGGACTTTGACCTAGCTTCTATTGATCAATTGTGTTGTGCGTGTTATTAAATTTTGATCAAAAATGACCGAGAACTGGACCTACGTGTTTTATGCCGACTTCGAACGGCTCATGTTCTCAAGAAGTTTTACATGGCAATTTTTACTCTCTGAGGTTTGCCATTGTCTGCAGAGAGGTGACGACCGAACAGAAAAATTATTTCAATTGAAAAAAACTTTCTGTCTGAGCTGGAATTGAACCCGGGCTACCGCGGTTCTTTAGCTTAGGGACCACGCACTCTACCCACTAGGCTACGGTCGCCATTTGATACCCCTTGATATTATGGGAAAAAAGATGGAGCAGGAAAAAGCCATCCGCCTAAGAGCAACCTCGCAGTGGACTAAAACTCGTACAGGACATTCGTCCACTATCGATTTTGCAGGAGCAGTTCGTAGCAACATAGATTACACCATTGCCACTCCCTTATTCGAGAATGGCTTTCACAGTTATCCCAACCAGTTATCCCATCCCATAATGGGACGGGCTACTGCCGCTAAACCAAGTTAGCGCGCATATTTTTACTGACGGCTCAAAACTTGACAGCAAAGTCGGGGGAGGCGTCTTTTCAACGGATCTGAACATCAGAACCTCATTTAGACTGCCAGATCATTGCAGTGTTTTCCAGACTGAAATAATGGCTATTTACACTGGCCAGGCTGAAATAACTGTCTAAATAGCCATAAAGATATCTGCATTTCTGCGGACAGCCAAGCAGCGATAAAATCCCTTGCATCTCCAACAGCCTTTAAATGTACCTCGTCTCTTAATGAGATGGCCGATAAGTTCGACATTCATCTGGTCTGGGTACCAGGGCAAAGGGACATTCCTGGAAATTGTAGAGCGGATGACTTTGCTAGGGAAGGTACAGCTGTAACGCTGTTGCCTGACATGGAAACATTAGGCATGCCACTTGCGTCTTGCAAGCTGGCTTGAAGGCAACATGCCACAGAAATGGCTAGTTTCTGATGGAAGCATGGCACCACCTCTAACACAGCCAAGTTTTACTGAAAAACGAACTCCATTCTGATAGGCATTATAACAGGTCACTGTCTAAAAGGTAAGCATGCCCTTAGAATGGGGGCGAATGACTTCTGCAGGAGTTGCAGGGATGAGGAAGACGAGGAGCCGGTATCGCATCTCCTCTATTCATGCCCAACTTTAGCCCGCAGAAGACATAAGCATCTAGATGGCCTCTTTTTTCATGATCTCAGGGATCTTGCGGAGGTAGACGTTAAGCGTCTATTGCTTTTTATTGCTAGTTCAGGGTAGTTTTACGATAGTGCTTAGGAGGGGAGGAACAGATCCCCTGTGGTATCACAGCGGACCAAATATGTGGTCTATGTGAGCCGGTCTTTGACCGGCCGCTACCTTAACCTAACCTACTCATGCTATTTAAAGGAGCAGTAGCCATACAATTTGTTCTAATAAAAGATAAGTAAATGAAATTGTTAGCGTTTCTACTGCTTCTACGGTTAGTGTTAAAATTTATAAGAGTTAGGAGTTCTGGAGAATCGAACATACCACTTATGAAATGGTGTAAGTAGACGATATAAGCAGATTTCCTTCTCCCACTTAAAGATTGCATTTTTTATAATTTTAAACGATTCTCAAATGGAGCAAGGTTATAAATGTGTCAGTTCCACTTAAGCCTCTCAGAGCAAACCGAACAAAATGTTTTTAGATTATTTCTATACAATCAACAAGCACATTGCAATGTGAGGACCATACATGACTTGCATATTCTAAGTGAGGTCGCACAATTGAATGAAACAGCATTGTAGTTGTTATATATAGTAATAAAACTCTTTTTTGTTTGTTTTTGTACAAATCTAAACGGCTCAACGGATTTCGCTCAAAATAAGTACACATATTAAGTGCTATGTTACATACTTAGTTTTTGCCACGCCTCCTCCAAACTTTTTAAACTAACGGTAATTTTGTTATTACACGCAGAGAAAAAACATAGTTGCAACAACCATGTTTTAAGAGAATCATAGTATGATTCGGATTATGATTGTTGCTAACATGTTCTTAAACATATAATATTTTCTTTGATCATGATAAAATGATTACAACAACCATATTTAGAAAAGGAACTTTTTTGTAGGAACCAAAATATTATTGAAACTATAATTATTCTCTTATTGGGCCGAAAATAGAATGATTGCAACAAGTATATTATGAATTTATTTTTAGGATCCAGAATATTTTTAAAACAATCATATTATTTTTTTTTATTTTCATGCACTCCAATTTCCACAGCTATTAATTAAGATATCTCCAGAAGTTTGCCATTGTCTGGGCTGAAGAGAAATATCAATTTAATTGAAAAATCCTTTTGATAAAATTTTCTGTCCGAGCTGGGGTTTGAACCGCGGCTTTTTCGCTTACGAGCCACGCACACTACCAGTAAGCCACAGCCACTACTATCGCTCGCCTGACTAATGCCATTCATAAACATGGTACATTAAGTGCATTGTCAGAAAAATAGCAAAAAGCGTGATAAACAAAATATGGTCAGAATTGCGAAATATATATACGGTAAATAGAAATATGTTTGCTACAATTAAAGTCGAAAATGTCACTTTTCTGCGTGCTGTTTTTAGGATAAGGCGATTTAAAACAAAACACAATAATTGAACAGTTGACAAACGAAACGGCACATAGCTAGGAATCGATAAAACTTATTGTGTCTGAATGAAGTGTAAGTTTTTCCTGCAAACTGTTCAGACACAATAAATTCTTTCGATTTTTGGTTATGTTCTGCTTCGTTTGCCAACAATCAAAGAATAGTTCAGACAAACATTAAAAATTCTAACATGTTTGTCTCTATAATAATATTCACATTTATCATGATTGACAGAACTACAACACTTTTGTTGCAATTAATAGTTGAGGCAATCATAGTATGTTGACGATCTCAATGATGTTATGATTTCAACTATAATGTTATTTTTGGTACCACCATTAGTAAATTATGACTTTATTAAGGCAAAAATTTGTGTTTGCAGAAACAATACAATAGTTTTAGTAAAAAAAATATTATTGTAGTAATCATGTCTAAACCATGTCTTTTCTCTGCGTGTATAATACTTTTTAGTATCAAAATTTTTTGTGTATTTAATTTTAAAATATTTCTGTTATTTGACATCAAAAACACTCACATATATTCAAAATTGTAGAAATTTTCAGTACAATGACTTTTTCATAAAACATCGTTACCTAAGAATGAGAAAAAAAGACATGAAAATCAAAGTTTGGTTTTTCGATGAAAATATCTTCGCTGTTCGTTAATATATTTCATTCAAATTTTTTTTGTTCAAAAGTTCAATAAAATCACTTCACATAAATAAAAAGTAATAAAATTTTTTTTAAATAATAAGCTTTTATTTAAAAACTACGTGAACTAAAAAGAAAAAAATAAATTTAAGTAACATGTATCATATATGAATATTAGGGTGGTTCTTATTTTAAAAATTGATGAGCACCCGATTTTTTTGTTCCTTAGCGTCTAAAAATAAGTCCCTAATTCTTTTTTTTACAACAACAACAATAACACGTGCCGCTCGGAGCTTGAAGTTTACGCAGAGGCAATGCATCTGAATGAGCATTGGGGCGAATCGAATCACAATTTTTTCGAGTTTCACATTCTAAGGAGTCTCAAAAGTTGCATAAGATGGTCAAGATATCTCAAAAAAATTAGGAAAAAAGGATGTTTTTCCCTCCCGCATTGGCAGAGTTGTTTTTGAGAACACAGTAAAAAAATAACGATCTCAAAATGCTTTTATTTTTTTTAGGTAAAACTACATATGTCTTAAAGCAAATGTAAATATAGACATTCACCAACAATATCTTGTCAAATGAGATGTCACTCTGGATTTTTATCCACAGTGTTCTGTGGTAAGGATATTTGAATCTGAAGTACTATCGAGATAGCACAGAATTTTTGATTGTTATCTGATTGTCTAAATTTTGGTGGTATTGATTGTAGTGGTAACGTTTTTTTAAATTTGGCGAACTATGTTTTACAATTATGTCAAAAAAGGTCTAAAATATTGATTTTTTACTTAAAAAATGACACAAAAATTGTTTTTGTTGTACAAATTAATCAATTAAAAATTGCACATCTGGCTACCTTTCATTTGACATAGCATTTATTTGCAAAAATTCTTCCAGCTAAGCGCAAAAATTATTTTACTGTTTTTGTCATCAAAACAACAACTTTTATCGCGAAATTAATTTTTTCCAAAATGTTGTTTTTACAGTTTTTACAAAGAAGTCAAGTCTCAAAAATAATTTATGTGAACAAAATACCCATATCTCTTTCCAATCAAAACCCAGTAAAAAAAACATGCGATCGTTCCTATGAGGAGCAACAACAGAGCGCTCTTTTGCTGTTTTATTCTATCATAAAGTGAGCACTTGTGCTCTTGTGCTCCTTTACTGTTTTAAAAAAGCAATAGGCGAGCAATCAATGAAAAAAAAAGCACATAAAGTGAGTCATGTGCTTTGTAAGAAACTCGATCCAGAGGTCCCTGGTTCGACTCCGGGTTCGGGCATGGTTCTTTTCACTTTCTTTGTTCGTTCCTACATTTAAGAAATATGGAAAACTAAAAATCCACAGCTAAATTGTTGGAAAATGTGGAATTAAAGGACATGAACAACTAACTAAGGGCTGAAAATGCTTGCCGAGGTTAAGGCACAACACACACTAGCCTCGGTTAAAAGCGATTGAAAGCATTATCTTTCACGTCTGTTTCGTCTAATTAATAATTCACGTATGGTTCTAATCAATTTCTCTAGCTAATCTATCCCTTTCCTTTCACGTCAAAGACCAAACCTTGTTTGTATAAGGCGGCATGTTGGTTCTTTGATCTTTTAAAAAAAAAACCAAAACAAATATTTTAAATGTTCCTTTGCTGATCCATTTGAATCATTTATTGATCGCTCCTTTTGAGCTCCTCTGAGATGTTAAAGGGAGCGCTACCCTTCCTAGGACTTTTAATGTTAAAAGAGAACACAAAATACACCTAGCTTGGATCAATAAGGAGCACTCCACTGCTCCTCAGGGAGCACTCCCAGATCGCTCATAGGATGATTCACTTTTTTGCTGGGAAGTTATGGCTAAAAATCTATTTTCTTACTGAGTTTTGTTTTAAAATTCTCTATATAATTTGAACGTCAACATTTTTATCTCTAAGAAAGCAGTTGTGTGTCTAGAGTAACTGCGAACATTTTCATTAACTTTATATTTATAGTCCTTATAGTCCCCTCTTCCTTATCTTCCCGCCCCCTTTCTGTTGAATATGGTTTGTTTCCATGGCTCTATTTTTTCTCACTATTGTTTCACCGTTGTCACTCAGTTCTTAATCAATGGTACTTTAAATGCTGTATATATATATCACCATTTCATCGAATAGATGACTGTGAATAAGAATGCTGTCAAAGTTAATATTTTCATGTAATCAGTTTCAGCTATATGGTGATATAATAAAACATATGCTCATCTGATTAGCACAATTATTTCATTGGTTTTTATCTGTTTTTAAAATTCACAGATAGTTGGCGCCGCATTTGTAAGTACTGTAGCTACGTGCAGTGTACGTACTTTATGCTAAGCTACTTTTATTATCTTTTTATAAATGAAGAAAAGTAAGCGAACTCTAAAAATTCAAGATTTATTTAATTTACTTTGAAAATTATTACACATGGAAAGGAAGTTAATATTTAAGAGAAAAATTTTTTTAAGTCGTGTTCGCTGTCAAAAAGTTCCAGAATGATTTTTGTTTTTCATTTTGTTGGCATTCTTCTTTTTTGTGTGAAGAGCGCTACCAGGAGGTGCACGCAGCAATTAGGCGAGTAGAGTTGCCATAGTACTCTGGCTACAAACTATACACCTTGCGGTATAAAAATAATTTTTAATTTTTAAAATATCTTACCCCTTATTTGAATTTAATAGCTCACCACAAGAGATGGAACCACCAACAACAAAAATTTTGGATTTAATTTCGTTCTTAAAAAGAAATCATTATTCCAGAATTTAAAAAACATTTAATCGAGAAGTGTATGTTAAAATGTTTACATAAATGACTCTCGAGTAACACCGGGTATATCAGCTAGTTAAGCTATAAAACTCTTTGGCCCAGCGTTTTATAAAACCAAGCATAGAAAATGCTTTTTTACAAATGCTATCAATGTGCATGCTAAACGGCAACTTAGAATCCATGCATATACCAAGGTCTTTGACGGTAGTTACATGACTTCAGCAGTATCTTTACTTTTGTAATCAAAAATTAAATTGTTCCTTTTACGTGAAAAGGTCATAGTTTGACATTTATCAGGATTTAAAAACATATTATTTTTACAACACCAAACCTCAAAGGATTTCAAGTCTGACTAGAGTAGGCCTGAATTGTCTCTAGAATTGATTGTTCTGTATATTTTCATATTATCTGCATAAATAAGCAAATGAGAGTGTTGGATGATGTGCGTAACATCATTATTTGCCAAAATAAACAGAATTGGACCCAGGCGGCATCATTGAAGCACACCCGATTCTGCAACAAATTCAGAAGACAACACGCCTCGGAGCCGTATTTGATAAGATCGCTCCCATTAATTTAAGTTTAAATAAAATTACATTATGTGGTAATTTAGCAAAATCTTTGCTAAAGTCAGTGTAAATTAGGGCTGCCATAAGTCTACAGCACTTGACTGGGACAACTTTGCACATTTTTTTTGTATGTTCCACAAAAAACAAATAAGCAATTTCAATATTATAAATTGCCGTTTATTAAAAAACATAAATCAAAATAACTCACAGGTACACATAGCATGAAATACAAACATAATTTAAAAATCTTATAACAAAACAAAGAAACATCAATTCAGCTAATAAGGTAAAAAAAATATTGTTTGGAGTTATTCAAAATGAAGGTTTGTCCCGATTGCAGACTTTTTTGATTCATCAAGAACATGCTTTTGCGTTTTCATATTTTTATAAAATTCTGTGCACGTTATAGAATAATAAACATAATGCTTTTCAAGGTGGTTATGTTGAGATAGTTCCTTTCCTTACTAAATTGCGAGAAGACCAGTGAAAATACTCGCTCCATTTCCCTTGTGCCCTGGAATAGCGAATAAAAAATTTTTCTTCAATATTTTTAACAGGGACATTTTTTTACTGTGCACCGGGACACCGTTCTCAAAACCAGGACATGTCTGGGAAAACCGGGACGTATGGCAGGCCTAGTGTAAATACAATCGACCTGGCTACCAGATATGATAGATTTCAAGCAAAATGTAGTTAAATCGAGGAGATTAGACACAGTGAATCTGCCAGTAACAAAACCGTGCTGACGAGTTGTCATGACTTGCCCACAGTAAATTTTCACCCGATTGTACACTATTCGCTCAAAAAGTTTAGGAATCGAAGACAACGTAGCTTTAGGCCTATAGTTATTTGCGTCATTCTTGCAACCTTCTTTGAATATAGGACTGATAAAATTTTTTTAAAAAAAAAAGAGGAACATAACTTTCTTAAATTGATTTATTAAAGAGAAAAAAAAGGTTGACACAAAAGGGAGCTGCATTGTTTTAATACTGCGGCTGGAATTCCACCTGCTCCAGCGCTAAAATCTTCATCGATTGATTCAATATACTTAAAAATATCGTCTGAGGTGAAAGAATAAATCTAGATTCTATTGCATTATTATTGAGTGAGTCAATTATAAACATTATAAATTGCTGGTTTTTTTTGAGGAATATGATAATAATATGGTTAATAGCACCTAATTGGACATTTAATTGAGTGTCATTATTTTCTTTTTTCAAAAAATTATTTATAGCACTGTAGGGACGTCAAAAAGGCACACGAAAACGCCGAGACACGTAAACTTGATTTTTTACAGAAGAATTTATGCCACTAAATTAGTTTTTCCCATTCAGATCAAAATCTTGAGATATTCGTGATTTTTCTTATGTTAGGAGAAAAAAATGTTGGCCACCTCCGACTTTACTTAAACTTTTACAATATAATTGAATCCTCTTACTTTATGAAGTAAAAATACTAATTTGAAGATTTTCTTAAAAGTTTTAACGAACCAGTCAAAAAGGAAAGTAAAAGCGAAATTGCTTAACTTATGAAAAAGCATAGATTCAACAAGGCTTAATCGATTTTCACGTTTGATTTTTTTTTTGAAAAGATTGCGTTTGATAAGTGATTGTTAAAAATTTTTTTTTGTATTATTTGATTTTTTTAATTTGAAGGTCAAATATCAAAATATCTGAATATCTCGAGATTTTGACCTGATTGAGAAAAACTGAGTATGGCACTGAATTCTACGACCGAAAATTAAGTTAACGTATCTCGACGTACTTTTAATTTAATTTATAATGGTTGTTCACAGTTTGCGTATGCAGGTTGTTATTTTTACGTAAGTGTATTCTGCTTTGTTGTTGTTTTGTATGCAAACGCAAATACGCAAGCACGAGTAAATAAGAGTCGGTTTTGGACGTGTCTTATTGGTCTTTGTTATTTTTTTATTTTTTACATGTTTTTATAAGCTACTTATTTTTTCAGTTTGAGATATGCCACATAGGAAAATTGAAAAAAAAAAATAGTAAATAAACATAAAAACCTAAAAGGCTCTTCTATCATTATACGAATAAAGCATTATTTATTATTATTAAAATAAAAAAGTTTAAATCAATTGTTTAGCACAAGAGACACAATTAGCTGCACCACTATATTACCAGTGCACCACAAAAAGTTAAAACCAAAACACTATATTCCTACAACAAAGGAATTAACTTCGACTGAACCGAATTTAAAATACCCCACATCCATATTTTGGTATAAACAAAGTTGTCAATGTTGTATAATGTTGATGACGCCTCTTTTAAAAGGCGTGGTTTTTATCCAAATTTACAAAAATTTAACTTAACTCATCCTAATTACCAAAGCTTATGTGTAAAATATCAAGTTTAAACCATAGTTTTTTTGAATTTATTAAGGTTTTGTATTATAATGACGCCACTTTGTGTGTGAGGTGGGCGTGGTTTTCATCCAACTTTGACAAATTTCAAAAATGTGGTGAATATTTCAATCCAAAGTTAATGTGCAAAATTCCAAGTTCATATATTTATTTTTGTGGCATTTTAAAACATTCTGTTTTGATAAAGTCACTTCTTATGGGAGGTAGGCGTGGTGTTCACCCAATTTTGCTCATTCCCGAATTTTATCTTCGTTTTTTTAATATAAGCATATATCTTTTATTTCATTATGATAGCTTAAAAACTGTGGCTGTAATCGTGTCGACAGACAGACAGACAGACAGACGGACATGGCTTAATCGGCTCAGGAGGTGATGCTGATCTAAAAAATATCTCCTTATAAGCGTTACGAACGGAGTGACAAAGTTAATATACCCCTTACGCAATACGCGTGGGGGTATAAAAAGTTGCGTTAAAGCCAATGTTAGTTACGTTAAAGCTTCGACTAACACTACATTTACAAAAAGATTCACCCCATCCAATTAAAAAGGCAAATACATCCGAACACAACGAGAGCAGCTTAACAACTAATGTGGTTACTATGATATGGATAGAGAACATGATCAGATGAGAGAAAAAAAGGCTGTAAGCAAAAAACTGAGCAGTGTTAGTCGAAGCGACTAACATTGGTTATCCAGGGTTATATATATATAATAAGTTGGGGATTTGCCGAAGCAGACCACAGTTGGTCCCTTTTCGTCCCCCATTGGACAAAGGGTACTACTGCTCGGAGTACGTGAGCATGCTCCTTGTGTAAGCATCCTTTGTCATCCTTATAGGCTAGTTGACCAATCTCGGCTTCGCCAATAAATGGGCGTCCCAGAGTGGTCAATCTTATGCTTGTCAGGCCGGACACAGGCGCAGAATGTGTGCTGCTGTTTCCGGCTCCTCTAGGCATAACCTACACGCATCGTCCTCGGTCAGAGTCATCTTCCCGAGATGGTACATGAAGGGACCGTGTCCTGTGACCAGTGCAGTAAGCCAGCTTAAAGTCCTTCGATTGTATCGGATAACTTTTGCTGCCTCACTACGAGACCACTTCACGGCCACCTTTGATTGCCTGCAATTAACAGCTTCTTCCCACCTTGTACTGTGTTCCGAGTCCGTCCATTGTTTAATAAGGCCTGCCACCATATTGTCGCCTATGGCGATACGTGGTTCTGGTCAACAGAATTCTTCTGCTGATCCTGCTCTTGCTAAAGAATCAGCTTCTTCATTCTGTTCTATGCCAGTGTGTCCTCTCACCCACATAAGTGTGAGCTCATTCGTCTGGGCGCACCTATTGAGTTTTGTAAGATATTCTATGGCCAACCTGGAAGTGATGTCTGTCCGTTGCATACACCTAATCACAGATCGATTGTCGAGAGCGATGACAATTTTCTTGCCACTGATCCGGCCATCTATCAGGTGGTCCAGCGCATGCACTACGCCAAGCATTTCTGCCTGGTATACAGACACAAACCTCCCCAACTTCAGTACACAGGATAGGCTTAACTCTTTTGAGTACACGCCTGCCCCGGCCCGGCCATTCATCAGAGAGCCGTCTGTGAATATACTGATATCGCTACCAGCGATTTCTTCACAAACGGCTCCATCCGTTATAAGAGTTTTATAACATTTTTCTGTTATTTTTACTCTCTGCCTTCCGTCCATAGGCATAAACGCCTCCCTTTTGTAGCATTTCGCAACATCCTGAGGGCTGACAGCGCCGATGTTTTCTTTATTTCTAAATCCAACGGCAGCATACCTAACAGAACCTCCATTGCGCTTGTTGGAGTGGTGCGTATTGCGCCTGTTATTCCAACACACGCCAGCCGTTGGACTCTGTCCAGTCTCTTCTTAATGGTTTTCTGGCTGATTTTTGTCCACCAAATCACCGAAGCATACGTGATGACAAGTCTAACCATCATAGTGTAAACCCATTTCATAGCCTCTGGGTTTAGCCCCCATTTGAGACCACAAACACGTCTGCACTGGAACAGAACCCTCTTGGCTCTTTGAATCCTATCTTCTACATGCTCGTTCCAGTTCAGTTTGCTATCAAGGGTTACCCCTAGATATTTAACTTTCGTGGACATGTTGATTTCAGCTCCAAAAAGTCTGAGTGGTTCTGTCCTCAGGCCTACCCTCTTTCTAGTAAAGAGAATATTGTCTGACTTGCCTGCGTTTACGGTAAGGCCTTGTTCTCGACACCACTCCTCCACCATTCGGAGTGCTCCCTCCATGATGTCAGAGATGGTGTCAATGAACTTGCCGCGGACCACCAACGCAATGTCATCTGCATACCCTATCGTGTGTATGCCCGATTCATCCAGTCTAACCAGTAGTGAGTCCACAGTTATGTTCCACAGGGTTGGCGATAACACCCCGCCTTGTTTTTATTTTTTATTTGTTTGTTCATCCTCTACTTACTCTACCTCTAGTCTTTACTCTACCATTCTGCATGTTGACAGCCCTGTGTTTGAGCATATTGTCCACCCAATTTGCTATCATTGGGCTTACATTGCGTTCTGTCAGGGCTTGCCGCAGCCTTCCAAAGCATATTTTGTCGAAAGCACCCTCGATGTCTATAAATGTGGCCATCGCAATGCCTCCTGAAAATACCTCCTTTTCAGTCACTCTTACCAATTCGTGAAGAGCACTCTCCGTAGACCTACCTGCTCTATATGCATGTTGGCATCTACTCAGAGGATTTTGCATCAGCGAGGTGCTCTCAAGACAGTCAACCATCACTCTTTCCATCGTTTTCAAGAGAAAGATGTTAGGCTGATCGGTCTGAACGACTTCGCCTCCGTATAATCTTTTTTCCGGGCTTTGGAAGAAAGACAACTTTCGCCTCTCTCCAGACTCTCGGAACATACCCAGTTGCTAGGCAAGTAACGAATATACCCCACAGCCTAGGTGCAATGAGATATCCCCCCATTGCATCATAGCAGGGAATATACCGTCCATCCCTGATGTTTTGTACGGAGCAAATGAGCGCATAGCACTCCTCACCCCGTCCATAGTGATCATCCTTTCGGCTTCCAGCCTGTCAACCCTGTGCATTCCTTTCTTCAAGGGTGTCCACGGGTCATCAGACTTAAAACTTCCAGGAAAATGCATCTCCATCAGAACTTCCATGGACTTCTCTAGGTTCTCTGCCATGGTTCGTTCCATCCTTTTTCCGGATCAGTCCCACTTTGGAGAATGGGTCTTTTGAAACCATTTTCTGAAGCCTACATGCTTCTGATATAGTTTCCATCCCAGAACATCCCCAGTTATCCAGAGTTAATATGGAATGATTATAATAAGCCTGCGCGAGTAGTTCGATCTTCGAGTAACTCGGCACGATTTGAGTTGTGCTACGGACTATAAGTACACATATTTATACTTATTTTTAAAAAAGATCAAAGAATCAAGGCATGCGCCTTATACAAACAACGTTTGGTCTTTGACCTGAAAGGAAATGGATAGATTATTAGAAGAAGAATTGATTGCAACCATACGCGAATTATCGATTAGGCGGAACAAACATGAAAGACAATTTCAATTGCTTATAACCAGGACTAGGATTTCGATGACATGTCACCTTTTTTCTGCTGCTTCTAAGACATTTTCTGCTTATTTAACAAGTCCATTTATGTTTCCTAAATTTCATATATGAAAAGTTTTTAGGACATTTCTTCATCATTTCTCACCGTTTCTAGTTTTCAGGTCATTTTTACTAGATTTAGGGCAGTTTTTGGTCATTTTTAGAGATTTTTAAGTTATTTTATTGTCATTTTTGGACGTTTTTAATTTTTAGAGCATTATTAGGTTTTTTATGTAAGTTTAGTGTAATTTTTATTTATTTTTTTTTTGTATTTTTTCGTACTAAAAAATGTCAAAATGCAATTTTTTAAACATATTTCTTTAACACTAGAGTCCTTTCAATCAAAAACATTACCTCTCGACAAAGGAGTAGCTTTGTTTTTAGACTTCGATGAAAAAAAAGCTATCCGCGTGGTGAAACTGACGATAGGGTATGTAGAAAAATTAAACAAGTGCTAGATAAAAACTCAGGATATGCTAGTATAAAATAAATTTTAATTTAGTAATGTTTTATTTTTAAGGCTAAATTTTTTGTTTATTTTTTATGCAATTGTTTGCGTTTTTTTAGGCAATTGTTGTCGGTTTTTATGTAATTTTTGTCATTTTTTTAGGTCATAAAAACCCGAGCCCTGCTTATAACCGATGATTGTGTTATGCCTTAACCTCGGCAAGCATTTCCAGCTCTCAGTTGTTCCTGTCCTTTAAGTCCACATTTTCCACAATATAGTTGTGGATTTTTTTGATTTAAATAATTCTTAAATGTAGCAAAAAACAAAGAAAGTGAAAATAACTATGTCCGAACCAGGATTCGAACCGGGGACCTCTGAGTTGATAGTCTAGCGCACTCTTCACTAGACTACAAGGGCCGACAAAATATGTAAAATAATATGTAGATATTTTAGCCCGATCGGTTGAATGGTTTTTTCGTAATCACGTCAACGAGGTCGTAAAACATTGCTTCGAGAAAAACCTATTTCTAATGATATTTAATTTATAAAATTAGGTTTCTTAGAAAACTGATTTTTTGGAAAAAATACATCAAACTGCCCCTTCTTTTACTACCTAGCGCACTTGACTTTAATTCAAGCTCTTCTCCTTAAAAATGGGCGTAAGCATAGTGTTACCACGCCCATTTTCAGTACATTTGTCGAAAGTAACTATACGCAATAAATAGCCAAATTTTAGTCTTATGCAACCCAAACCGTCTGAAACAAAGCATTTTTATTGATTTGTGAGCGGTAAGAAGGAGGTGTGGCAAATTATTTTCTTTCTAAACCATCTCGTACTCGAAATAAATCGGCTTCCAAAATTTCAGCTTTATTTCGTTTATACCTGGCGCAGTTTGCTTCACTTCACACTTATCCCCTGAAAAAGGGGCCTGAACATAGTGTGACCACTTGGACTTATAGAACAAAAAAAAGATTTCGCCGCACACCAGCTATCTGAAACATTATTGAAAGAAAGTTTCGAAAAAAATTTTTTTTTGACCGAACGTAGGGGTCGCGCATTGACATATTTCTTCATAACTTCAGTATTTACCGTGCGATCTTAAAGAATGATATGTCCATGTTTTTTTCTCAGAAAGACTTAATTTTTGTCTCTAAAACATATTGACCTCAGCTTACAACTTATAGTACTGACCCACCGGACCTCAGTTTCTACCATCTTAAGGTACCATTTTGATGTCAGAAATAGAAAGCCCACAAAAAATATGTATTTTTTTTACATAAATTTTTTGCTTTTTCCATTAGAAAAATTTAAATTTTTTTTTATTTTTTTTTTTGCAAAACGTAGGACAAATTATTTTTTTTTAGTTTTTCAAAAGTTTTTTAGTAAAATAATAAATGAGTTCTTAATCAACAGTTTTCCCACTATAAAATTCTGTATTTTATTTAAATGATTTTCTTTTGAAGAGTTTTATGGTTTTTCAGGGCTTTAACTATATTACTTTGGAATGGTATATTAGGATGGTAGATTCGGATAAGAAGGTTTTCGGTGCATATTTTATAAAAACAATACAGTATGACAAACAATTTAACAAGTAGCCCTATGCTTTGCAAAAAAATAAAAAAAATTTTAAAAACATTTCTAGTGGAAATAGCGAAAAATTTATTTTATAAAAGTTTAATGATTTCTTACGGGCTTTCCATTTCTAAAATCAAAATGGTACCTTAAGATAGTAAAAACTGAGGTCCGGTGGGTCAGTACTATAAGGGGTCAACTGAGGTCAATGAGTTCTGAAGACAAAAATAGGACTCTCTTAAGATCTTTAAGATCGAACGGTAAATATCGAAGTTATAAAGAAATATGTCGATGCGCAACCCCTACGTTCGGTCCAAAAAATAATTTTTTAAGAAACTTTTTTTCAATAATGCTTTAGATTAGCTGGTGTGCGATGAAATTTATTTTTCGAAACGGTCTGGTGACCACGCTCATATACAGTACATTTGCCGAAAGTATTTTAATTACCAAATTTTAGTATTACACGACCAAAACTGTCTGAAATATGGCATTTTCATTGATTTTTGGGTGGTAAAAGGGGGCGTGGAAACCTATTTTCAGTTCAGTTACCGACTGCGAAATTTAAGACTTATACGATTGAAGCCGTCTGAAATGTGGCATTTTTTGCATATAGTACTACATATATAGTGCATTTAGTATTTTGCAAATCTTACATAGCCTACCACGCACAATTCAGTTAAAATGACTGTGGTTCTCGTGTGATTGTGGAACATCCGTGCGTGTCACTAAGGCTTTCATATAATAGTAAAGATTAAGTTTACTGGTTGCACGTGCGACTTCCAAGAGCTCATTGATAGGATTGAATGACCTTTGCACCATTTATACTTTATAACGTCGAATATTAAAGGAATCATTCCAACAAAAGTTTCAGTATTCTTTTTAGCGAAGTGTTTTTTTAAACCATTTAGCTTAATGACCACAACATTAATTAGAGTCATCAGCAATTCGCTAACTAATTTCATTGCTTCACCTATGATTGATTGTTCTCATTACTTACTGAATATTTTGTCAAAATTTTTTGGAATTGTGTACCTTTTAATTTTCTGTTGTTTATTAGACCAAGCATGATTCACTCCTGCTAGTGCTAATGAGCGACAAAAGTATTCAATACAATTAAAACTTGAGAAAATGCCTATGCTTGCCGTTTTTAGTTGTTCCCCTTGTGCTCCGGAGTCAAGCTCAAGTTAGTTCACACAATAACGTATGATGTGCATAATTCTTCCAAGGAACCTCTATACCAATGAGTAAAGGTGGTATAAAGAGGACAACACCAACCGATCACAATTTCGATATTCGTCAAGGATAAGGAAAACAAAATGGCACGCAATGGTAGCGACTTATGCACAATTTTCATAAGCCCGTGAAAATATGAGAAAATTTGTCGGTGGTAAATTAAGGTCGTGCCGCAAAAGAGGCACATTTGGTGTGAACTGCGGGGTGAACTGTGAACCTTTGTCACTTTGAGCTCGATTATGCTAATGATTGATTCGGTCGAAAGTGGTGCAGACGTGTTTCGCCTCAACGCTCCAGTGATTTCCACAAATGAACCTGTTCGCATTTGGTGGTGAACTTGTGCGGATAATTTAAGCCTTACACTGGGAAAAGATACATAGTTAAAACATGAGTATTTAGCAATTATAAGAATTAGTGATTTTTTTTGTATAAAAAATTAATATGATTTAAAAAAAAATAAGGTTTACTGAATTAATTAATTGAATGAATTTTTCTGTTCGGTCGTCACCACTCTGCAGACAATGGCAAACCTCAGAGAGTAAAAATTGCCATGTAAAGCTTCTTGAGTACATAAGCCGTTCGGAGTCGGCATTAAACACGTAGGTCCAGTTCTCGTTCTCGGTCATTTGTGATCAAACATTTAATAACACGCACAACACAATTGATCAATAGAAGCTGGGTCAAAGTCCTTCCAAGGGCTGAAATGGCCAGTTTATTTTATTTTTTTATGGTTTATTTTCAAATTTTGTCTTAGTAAAAGTTTCAATAAAGATATTGCTTCAACAGTGAAAAATCTGTCGATCCATTCATATATGAAACTTGATGTTGCAATTGCAAATTTCTTTCTTTAACATATTTTTGTACTCGTTTTGGCTAACAAAGGTTGCACTCTTGTTATTCAAACTTTTCTCTTAAAACTAACAATGAAATGGTTGCTAAATGCAACTCTTCTAACACGAGCAACTTTTCAACTCGTTTCGCTTCTATTTTTTTCTAAAGCTAAGTATGCTGTAGAAGCGAAAAAATCTTCCGTAAGAAATGCATTGCGTTTTTGACGGCGAAGAGATAGCGAAATTTTTTTTCGTTGGATAGTACGCTGTTGAACTGAAAAATTTGTTCAATGCAGCCAAGTTCACAACCATGATTGGAGATTTAAAATGTCATAATTTCGTTTTCTTTTATATGTACGTACATTTAATTGGCGTGGAAATTTGACATTCAACAATAATGTTCAACTAACACATTCAAACAAGTTATGGTAAGTATGTGTTAGTGTTGAGTCGACACCAAAATTTCGCGTATAGAATTAAATGCCTAAAAATTTTCGTTCCTACAGCATACTAAGCTTAACTCCAATAGCTTAGAGAAAGCGTGCTACACTGGTATCTCAGACAACATCAGAAAACCTAGTTCAAATCCGAGCTGAGGTAAATTTCAAACAAGTAAATTCTGAATTAATTTCAAACTTATAAATTCTCATTTGAATCACTTCATCGAAGCAGTTTGCAAAAATATAAATAGACACAATTAAAAAAAAGTTTTTTATATTTGCTTTTATTAAAATTGGAACCTGCAACAATTCTGTCTGATTTTAAAACGTGACAACATGACAGTAAAATTTGTGTTTCAATTGCTCATATTAGTAAATTAAGTTTTTGTTTCATAGTTTTATTGTGAAAACAACAAGTTCTACTTTTAATCTAACGGCGTTATTATGAAAAAATTCTACAATTTCAAAGCAGTCAAGTTAAAAAGCGTATATTGGTTGATCACAAAACAAAAGCAAAAAGTACTTAATATCGGTGTAGTAAAAAAGAAATGCATTATTTTTGCAATAGATGGCTTTAGATCTATACCTTGTGTATTATAAGTGCGATTGAATACGCTAGATGGTGTAAAAAAGTAAAGATTTCGTACTTAAAAAATTATCAGACAGTTTTGTGACAGGAATCATCTACTATGAGCTGTTCCTCTACAGCCAAACCCTCAATTCGGATCTGTACGGTCAACAATTGGAATCGTCTGAAGGAAGCAAGCCCAGAAACGGACAGTTTTGGCCAATAGGAGAAGAATTGTGTTCCATCAGGACAACGACCACACACATCGATAGTGCTTGGTTGTTAGGTTCCTCAGCAAGTGATTACATCCTGTTTCTGTCTACGGCGAATAACTTTTCTGTTTAAACATTCGCCATAAAAGAGGCTTGTGAAAATCGACAGTCCCACTTTTTAGCCAATAGGGACGAAAGTTTCTATACACCTGATATTAAATCTAAAAATTTTTGTCAGTGCAAGAAAACAAAGGTATCCCTTGTTCTATTAGTATTAGTATTTCAAAGGTTCCCAGCTAGAATTCCAGCTAGAAAAATCGATTATCTTACCATAAGTTTAGAGTAAGCTTGCTTTAGCTTATTTAGACCTCACCGCCTCACCGACTCACCGCTTCACCGCCTCACCGCCTCACCGCCTCACCGCCTCACCACCTCATCGCCTCGCCATCACCACATCCACCCCCACCAAAATTCCAGTGTCAATTTGTGATATGGAAATAAATTTTTGATTTGTTTGTTGGTTACTCGCTTATTGGCGCCCATGACTGCATGAATGCCCTGAATAATTCAGTCATTGTACACAAAAATAATTACTTTAACACAAACACGACATAGCCACCAATTGCAGCACAAATAAACAAAGCCTGCCACTGTATGTGTGTATGTGTATGTGTGTGAAAATTCTACAAACACATGCAAATCGTTTCGGGCTTAACATGGAAATTTCCTGATTACATGGGCGTTTTTTTTTTGGTAAATTTCTTCCTTGACGCGTTCCATTTAATTCTATTTTTTTTTGTGCTTTTAATTTTTCTACGTGTGTTTTTAGTATTTTTTGCCATAGTTACAATACTCAAAGCTATTGTTTGATTTTAATACTATGGCTGGCGCCATCAGCGACTGGCAAAATGTTATAACCTGAAGAAAAGAGGAATGGCTATTTTCACGTTGCAAAAAACACGTGCTTTAAATAGGTCCATTATTAACTATATTAGAAAAGAATGTTTTGAACAAAAGTTGATAAGAATGTCAAAGTAAGTTAAGAATTAACCTCCGGTAATAGAAAAAAAAGAGGACACTCGGCAGAAGCGCCGATAGTTGGATAGATTTTATTTTTAATAAAATAGTCTTGAAAATAAAAAATAAACTGGCCATTTCATCCATTGCACGGACTTGACCTAGCTTCTATTGATCAATTGTGTTGTGCGTGTTATTGAATGTTTGATCACAAATAACCGAGAACTGGACCTACCGTGTTTAATGCCGACTCGAACGGTTTATGTTCTCAATAAGCTTTACATGGCAATTTTTACTCTCTGAGGCTTGCCATTGTCTGCAGAGAGGTGACGACCGAACAGAAAAATTCATTCAATTGAAAAAAGTTTCTGTCGGAGCTGGGAATTGAACCCGGGCTACCGAAGTTCTTTGGCTTAGGGGCCACGCACTCTACCCACTACGCTACGGCCGCCACCGCGGCTAAAATATATAACAACATATAAAATAAAACGCTCATCTCAGTGACTGAAGTTGCAACTCCTCTTTAATTACATGCAATAACAATAAAATTCAGCTACTACAGTTTTTTCGCACTTTCTCCGCATTAGATGATCTTCAGAACCAATCTTAATATCATTGAAATATCTCAACGATATAGATAAAAGTGGTCCAAAATAATCTTTAGTGAGAAACATTTACCCACCAAAAACACAAGACATTAAAACTAACCATACGTTTACATAGATCTAATCATACATTAGTTTTCAATCTACTTTTGAGTTGAAGCCACAGTTGTAAACAAGGGTACTCATGCGATTTAAAGGAGCAGTAGCCTTAGATACCAAAGATAGTTACCATAATTACCCAAAGAATTCAACCACAAAATCTAAGAAAGACCTCAAAAGAAATTGAAGAACTTCTAAGAAAAAAACGAACACTAAGGAGGGAATGGCAGCAGATAAGATCACCATAAACGAAAAAAACTTTCTTTTAGTTGTCAGGCGACTCTAGAGATTATTTAATACTGAGCTAGAACAAGACTTAAAGCGAAATACGCAAAAATTAACTACAACAGAAGCAACCAATTCCTTATGGAAGGCAAATAAAAATACATATAACGATTCCAAAAGAATGCGAAGCTACTTTGAGAGCATTGTATGAAAAATGGGAAAGAAGTGATGAAGAAAAGTGCTCCTTTGCGGAGCACTTAAAATCTGTGTTTCAGACGAATAACCCTAGTAATAATTTTAATATTCCTAACTTACCCACTCTAGAGTGTGAGACACAGAAAACTGCAAAACTCAATAGGGGTATTCACACTGACTTGGGTAGTTGGGTAGACTGGCAAATGTTACATATTGTTTTTATAAAGTACCATTCTACCCAAGTACCCATCTACCAATCTACTCTAGCTGTACCCCTGACTTGTTTGGGTAGATTGTTTTCTTGCCAAATTGAGTACTTTTTCCATGTGTTGCCACCTTTTGCAAAAAGAGGCAATAATTGACCTAAGGTCATCAAATTTACGATATTTTTTGTCAAGGCTAATATCTCGAATACACAAAAAATATTGCCACACCCCCTATTTCCACCCACAAGGTCATAAAAACGCTATATTTGAAACGAATTCGATTGTATTGGACTAAAACTTTGTAACCTAGTTAGTATGGCTTCTATCGATAATTCAACAAAAAAATAGCCTTTTTTAAAAAATTAATAAAAAAAAATGGGATGGTCAAACTACGCCTACTTTTCAGAAGTTATAATTCCTGAGTGGTTTTTATAATGACACTTGGTTTATATTTGCTATGAAACCAAGTAGTGGCCACTAGATATATAAATTTTGCCCCGCCTACTTTTACTGCCCTTCTATAAATATAAAATCGTTCGTGCGGTGTCTCTCAAGATCTCAGGAACGGAAACACCTACGGCAACCAAATTTACAATATCTGTTAATATCTCTTTAATCAAGATAATATCTCGGTTAATAAAAATAAGCAACACCCCCTTTTACCGCCCAAAAATCAATAACATGCTATATTTCGGACGATTTTGGTCGTATAAGACTTAAATTTGGTAATTTGTGTTTGTATAGTTACATGCGGGAACAGTACTAAAAATGGGCGAGGTTGCTCTATAGCAACGCCCACCTTTTCATAAATCAATAAAATTGACTACTGGGCCGATTGCGCTGAAATTTTGGCAGTCAATTTGTTTCACCTACGAGATAGTTTAGAAAAATTTTGCAAAACACCCTTTCACCGCCTACAAATCAATAAAAATGCTAAATTTTAGACGGTTTTGGTCGTATTAAACTTAAATTTGGTAAATTAGTGCATATAGTTACTTTCGGAAACTGAACTAAAAATGGGCGTAGTCGCGCTACAGTTATGCCAGTTCAGATATACAAAAAAATTAAATTTGTTTATCCGATTGGCATGCAAATTCTTATGTGGCAGTAAGCCGGTATGTGACCGGACAGCGTTTTACCCTGGATTACTAGTAAATGATAAGATGCTGCGAATTTCACTTTAAAAAATACTCGTATATAGAATAATTTTTTACGCAAAATTAATGGCCTAAATTTTTCGCGCATAAAATGACAAAAAATGGTGGCAACCTTCCCAACCCAGCTGTCACTCATCTACATAAGCCGGGGAGATCAAACAAACATGCAGCACTGCCCAAAACTATTCTACAAAGTACTCAATTGAAATTTAGGGTGCTCGCAATAACCAAAAGTACTCAATATACCCATACCCAACTACCCAAGTCAATGTGAATACCCCTAATATTTTCTTTATTTATTCATACACTAAAATTTTGACTCACATTTAATCACTAAGGGCCAGTTTCACGACCATTAGTTAACTAATTGGTTAATGGTACTAATTAAATGCTGTTAGTTAACTATAACTAGACTGCGGATTGTTATGCAGAAATTGTTTTTTCTCAAAATAAGTGTTTTAACGGTTCTCACCTATATATTCCTATACGGTATAAAGTTTACTTAAGTTTTTTTTATATGCAAATTATATGCAAGTTATATGCAAGTAATATGCAAGTAATATGCAAAAAACTTTCAACTTAAAAAAGTCTAAAATTTTAGTATTAATTCTAATCAAAACTATTTTAAGGTCCTTTTTTAATATTTAACAACAGTTCCATTATTTTTTCCTTCATTCGTAGGTTTTTAAAGAGTGTGTGTAATAATTTCAATTAACTCTTTTAGAAATATAGACTGAACTAGCAGGCCACAGATAAACAACAAGAGAGTGAATGATTTTAAACAGTTATACACATTAACAAATGAGAGCAAAAACAATAATAAATATTATTTAAAAATGGTCCTTTGTTAAATTGTGATATTAATCAGTGGCTGAGTTTTCGGTGACAAAATTAAAAAAATTATGTTGTATATTATCAAATTTTTTGATATTTTAATCCGTTTGTTTTCATATAATAATTCCATTTTTTTTATTCTCATTGTAAAGAAAAAATATTAAAAAATATAATTACAACTGTATTACATAACAAAATAATCAAATACTACTTATAAAATCTTAATTTGCATGGAATTAAAAACGGCATCTTTGTGAACAAGTGGATAAACTATAGCAAAAGTTGTATGCAATATTTCTGTGCCGATAAGTAATAACAGCTTAACCCTTTCAATACTGACAGGACACATGTGTCCCATTGAGTGTTTTTATTTATTTAGAACGATATCATTCTCATATATTAAGGGTATTCACTTCACTGCTGAAACTTCCGAAATGCTGAATTTTACGAAAACTTCAGTGCAATTGCTGTTGTTTTGGTTTTCCGAAGTTTGCTTAAATTTAATCACCTATTGAGTTAATCAGTGTTGCCAGATGCCTTTCACCATTTGCCCCTAGATTGGATTTAAAATCCCCCTAAAATTCTCCTAACATTTTTTTTTAAAAACGTACAAAAATTTTATACGGGGCAACTGAAAAGTAGTGCAACTGCAATGCAAGCCTATGTATTTAAAGGGCTGAGCTGTTGGACGTATTTAACAAGGGCAGAAAGTTGCTTCATAGTTCTCAATTGTCCAATGTGAAATTGTCATTAAAATTAAGTCTTACTTTTGAAAGGAGGCTCCGTCTCTAACTTTTTGATAAGTTTTTGGGCATATCTTTTTTTCCCATACTTTTTTTTTTTCTAAAAAATCAAAGAACCAAGGTATGCGCCTTATGCAAACAACGTTGGGTCTTTGACCTGAAAAGAAAGGGATAGATTATTAAAGGAAGAATTGATTGGAATTATACGTGAATTATCGATTAGGCGGAACAAACTTGAAAGACAATTTGAATTGCTTACAACAGAGGTTGGTGTTATGCCTTAACCTCGGCAAATATTTCCAGCCCTCAGTTGCTCCTGTTCTTTAATTCAACATTTTCCACAGTTATGAATTTTTTGTTTCAGTAATTCTTAAATATAGTAAAAAACAAAGAAAGCTAGAAGAACCATGCCTGAACCCAGACTCGAACCGGGGACCTCTGAGTTGATAGTCTAGTGCACTCTTCACTAGACTTCAAAGGCCAACTTGCGTTGCTTTTTGTTTTACACGGAATCAACCAATTGCAAGTAAAGCGCGTTTGGGAAGCGAATTGGGAAATGATTGGTAATTAATTTTAAGTGCTGCTAATTCAGCTGTTTTTATAAATTGTTGCTGAAATACCTAAGAAGTCAAATATCTTCTTTTCTTAAATTTTTACATTATTTTAAGGAAAAGTAAGAAAACTTTATTTCGCAAGGTTAATTTTTCAAATACCCTTGAAAAGCATTTAATATCCCTAAAAAACCCCTAAAGATTCATTGCCCCTAAAATCCCTCAACACATTTAAAAACCTCTAAATCTATGGAGAACTCCCCTAACCTGGCAACACTGGAGTTGATGAAAAATAATCGTCGGAAATTTGTGAAGAAAAGATTAAGCAAATCTGTTTAATGATAATTTCGATAAGAAGAAGAGCATTCTGTCAAATCTCTCCTAAAAGCTGATGCAATATATGCGAGCAAGAACAAAATTATATTTAATTCTATTGAAGCCGAATTTAGTTTTGCTACTTTTTTGGCATTATTTTTCTATTAAAAGGCAGAAAGCACAAGTTTTTAACATAATTATTTGTTTTGGTAACAAGCCCACCATCGAAATGAAGCAATGGCAATTTTAAACTTGACAGATTCACGTGAAAAAAACAAAACATTACAAAAGGTCGCTCACTTCAACTCGTCGGAAATTTCCTATTTCTGAATTTTCAGTAATGAAGTGATTACCCCTATTGTTATATATTTTCATCCCGTAATTTTTTGCATGCCATGCGATTAATTACGCATAATTTAATTCCGTTATTCGTAGTTGAGACAAAAAAGGAAACGTTATTGCAATTTCATGCCCAAGGCCATAGACGGAGCTGGTATTTTTGAAAAAAAATCCGTATTGAATGGGTTAACAGCCCTATTCTGGCAAATTAACAAATTGTTAACCAGTATTTTGAATATTTCTAAATGTTTGTTGCTTGCAACACAAAGTATAAAGCTCAAGAAATAAAATTTTTTAATGAAATTGTCAATAACTGAAAAACAGTTGACAATTTTTATCAACTTTTTTTTATTTTTGAGCTTCAAATTTTCTTTTGAAATAAAAAAATTACAAAAAACACATAGAAATATTCAAAATACTGGTTAACACTTTGTTAATTTGCCAGAATAGGGTTGTAAGTCTAATTTCAAAGTTTCGAGAAATTTTTCTTCAATGTTTTCAATCACCATGTAAGTTATTTTTTAATTTCTTTAGTTTTCGTGTCATAGTTTTTGCTTAAGTAGCTCAAGAAGCTCCAGATTTTGTGTGTTCATAGTGTTATATAGGTAGAGCATAGCTTCATATATAACTCAGTTCTGTCTTAAGTCGACTTAAGCGATTATTGCTTATAGAAACGATATATGCAACATATGCCAGTTATATGCAAATTGTATGCAAGTTATATGCAAATTGTATGCAAGTTGTATGCAAATTGTATGCAAGTTGTATGCAGCGTTTGCAAGTTGTATGCAGCGTTTGCAAGTTGTATGCAACGTATGCAAGATGTATGCAGCGTATTCAAGATATATACCATATGCAGAATATATGCAATTACATAAAAATCCGCAGTCTATCTATAACTTTCCATGATTTGGGTTTCACAATGCCTTAGCAATAGCTTAACTAATAGCAATTTTGTTAAAAAAATATGACAGCACTGTATAAAACATATGTTTGTGACATTTTCTTTAAATTTTATTCTTTTGCACAGTTGAATAAACAATTGTAAAAATGCGAGATGTGCTAATTTCTCATCAAATGGAATTGATTTTGTTGCGGATGAGAAGGGGAAAACATTGTTAAAAATTGAAGCGGAATATATGTTTGTTTGTTTAAAGTTTAAACTTTAAACCATCATCACTGATGGTTTAAACCATAAGTTAACTTTGAATGTAAAACTCAAATCTGTTAGTTAACCTCTGAAAGTGGTTAACTAAAGATCGTGAAACTGGCCCTAAGTGTGCTTGCGGTCAAAAGTTGACATTACTTGTACTTTCTTCTATTTTCGAATCAACAAGTTTTAAGTTTTGAAAATATTGAATCATCTTTGTCAACTTTTTTGGTACACGCTCAAAAATCTTGGACTAAATTCTAGTAAAACCTATATTGAATATACATATGATATAAACATACATAAAAACCGAACCAAGCTCAACGCTGCTTTCTTAGAGTATTCCAACACGTATTAAATATTATTCCAGGTTATATTAAAAAATTTATAATGTTTTAAAGAGTTTAAATTCTAATACAACAAGTATTAAAAAAACATGATTCCAACAATTGGATTAAAAATTAGTCCAAGATTTTTGAGATACATAGTGTAAAGGTAGCTAATAATTTGTTTTGCTTCTTTAGAAGCGATATGCTTTTTTAAATTTAGAACTAAAAATATATCAATATTTTTTAAAATGCTTGTATTTTGTGGTATTCTATATTTTACTTGAAGAAGCAAGTTAAAAACAAAAGTTTTGTAGGAATTTCTAACTTTATCAGATTCGTTTATATGCAATCTATAAATAAGTTGTTATTTTTGTCGCTAATCAATTGTTTTAACTGTTTTGCCAAAAAACAATTATCATGGCATTTTTGAAAGAAAATGTTTGTTAATTAAGACAAAATAAAGGAATACAAAAAATATTCCCATTTTATGCTGCATATAGCAAAAAAATATGCTCTCGAAAAGACAGATGTTCAAAAGTGGAATATTATATTCCACTCTGGTCAAACTGTATGAAGACGATCGATGATTAAGTAACAGAGCCAACAAGAAGTACATGGTTTGATTGATTAAAACTCAACAGCGAATATGTGTGTATGAGCAAGTTTGATAGCTTGAATGCAAAGACATGTTTTTGGAGTGTTGATAACGTATGTTCTTTTTGTAATCACCCGATGCAGTTCCCTGGTGAGAGTTCATTCAAATTTAGGATTAGTTATATTGATGGTATTATTAAAACGCAACTTAATACAAAGAAAGCCCCAGGATACGATCTTATTAACCAAAAAATGATAAAGGAGCAAGCATTGCGATTACAATAATTTCGCATATATTTAATGCGATATTGAGGATGTTTTGGAAAATATCCAATTTGAATTTCACAAGATAACCATGATTCCCAAACCAGGAAATGACCCAATTCAAACATCCTCTAACAGCCCAATAAGTTTGTTGCCTACACTTTGAAAACTTATTGAAAAGCTGCTTTTAACTAAGTTATAGCCATACATGGAACAAGCAGGAGCTATAACAATCCAACAATTCGTTTTTCGAAAACATCGTGGTACTATAGAACAAGTGCACCGTATTACAAATGGAATAAGAAAACAGAAGCTTATAAGGAATTGTTCAGGCGTTTGATAGACATGAAGGTTTGATATAAAACATGAACCTTTGTTACCTGTTTACGGCCTTAATATTTTAGAATCATTCCTACACTGAGGCATATTCGTTTAGCCGCACTACTTTTATTCCATTAATTATTCAATTTGTGTATATAAAAGGCATAGCTTTTTGAAACCGTGGCAATAAAGTAATAAGCCGCAATGCCTGTTTTTGAAATACGTAACGGTTGTTTGCCTTTTTTGTTTTGTTATTGTAAAAATTAAGTACGACGTGAACGCACTTCGTAGTAGCAGCATATTCGTATAGACGCAGTGGAAGAAATTTCATTTTTGAGAAGAAATAACAACAAAATAAAATATTTTCTTTTCATAACTATAAAATAAGTAAGTAAGCTTCTGTTTTTTTTTAAAGAAAATCCTTAGAAGTAATTAACATTTATTATTTTAGGTAAACAATAAAAAGTGCCACGTGGAACTTACTTAACCGATCAAGAAAAAATTCAAATAAATTTTTTTAAAAAGCAGGCGTGTTCCAGTCAGAAAATTAGCAGAAAAATTTTTCGTTCTGATAAAGTTGTAAGAAATTACTTAAAAAATGTAGCTAGTTATGGAATAAAGAAACCAACAAAAGGTAATCAAAAGCTGACAAATCGTCAGAAAAATTTAATTCGAGAGGAGGCTACTAAAATAAATTAAATTCAGTACAAACACATTCTAAATTATGTTTACCAGTAACAAAAAAACATATTGCCTACGCACAACACCAAATGTTGTTTGGAAGAAACAAGCGCGCAAACCAATGCTTAAAGAACACCATAAAAAGGCACTCTTAAATTTTGCTAAAAGCATATGCTGGACTTCCGAATGGCAGAAAGTAGTTTTTTCCAACGAAAAAAATTTAATTTGGCCCAGACTGTTAAAGTTGCTATTGGCATGATATTTGCAATGCAAGTATCCACAAATCTAAAATAAACTTTGGAGGCGGAAGTCTTATGGTCTGGGCCGCCTTTTGCAATGAAGGAAAGTCAACTTTGTGTTTTGTTCCTCCCCGAATGAACTCGGAAATGTACATTGACATGTTAAGGTCTCTATCCAGCTCTCAAGTAATTACTCCAGAAAAAAGTTACTTAAGTTTCTTGAGTGTAAAAAAGTAGTAGACAAGTAATTTTGACGGCGAGAGTTTTGACAGTTCCAGCATTGTATCACTTTGTATTGAAAATTTAGGCTGATTTGTTTTCATCAAACATTGAAATAAATTTGTTGCAATAAATATTGAAATAATTCATTAAATGAGTAATGGCTGAATTGCAAAGGTAAGTAATAGAGAAAAGCGTTTGTTTACATTTTATTACATTTTGTTTATATGTTGGCAGACCGCTTCTTCCGGACAGCTTTCGACCGCTTCTCGGAAGACATCTGCCTCTCAAAATTGACTGCCTCTTCTTCTCCCTCCGTAGAAATGTTCATGTGCATGTCTAAAATATTCTTTTATTAATTTTAAATCAATTAATCAATGATATCAATAAAATTATTTACCTTTGAATGTTGGTTGCAAAAATTTTACTTGAAGTAATAATATAACTTGCATATATTTCTTGACATTCACAGTGTTACCGTTGTCACTTTTCAATGAAAAAAAAGTAGTAAGAACAGAAAATTTTTCTTACGAGCTGGATTCTCTTTCAAGTAATTTTGACAAGGAAAAATTACTTTTCGATTACTTTTCAGATTTATGTATGAAAATAAGCTTTACTTGAGAGCTGGAAACAGGCCTTTAGACGATGTCCTTATTCAATTTATAGAGGATAAAATGGACGACAGTGTCAATTTTCAACAGGACAATGCGTCCATTCATGTCTCTAAGATATCCATGGCTTGGTTTGACCAGCGAGAAATTAAAATTTTAGAATGGCCTGCATGTAGCTCCGATCTAAACCCCATAGAAAATCTATGGGGTATTATGGCACCGGAAGTTTACACCGAAAAAGCGAAAGTAACCTCATTTTCTACTGTTGGACTTCAATTCAAGGAACCATTCTACAAAACCTTATCAGTTCAATGCCTAGTAGGATATTTAAGTTGATCCAAAAAAATGGTGGGCATACTCATTACTAAATTTTTATAATTTTAGATTTAACTAAAGTGCATCTAAACGAATACGCCAAATGTTTCAAGCGTTAAATTTTAAGTTAATTAAAAAAGTTTTTTCTAAATGACCTCTATATTTATTATGTTGACTTTATATGATTTAAATACAAATTCTAAATGTTTGATAGTTTAAATCATACTTGATTTTAAATACAAATTCTAGTTGTTTGACAGTTTAAAATCGTTTATCGAGCTTAAGGTCAAAGTTAGAACAATTAATTGTTCTAACGAATTTTTCCAAAGAAACAACAACAACAACAAAGTTTTTTTTCAATATGAAAGGAAAAAAAAACCACTAGCAATTGATTTTATTGTACAATTTCTGCGGTGCTAAACGCGTCATCAGAAATCTTAATTAAAAAAACAATATAGCATAATGCTAACAAGAAGTTTTTTGTCATTATTTTGCAAAATAAATATTTTTCTTTAACATAAATAAAAAAAAATTGGTTTAAAATATATTTTATGTGTATTTTATTATAAATTTTTAAAAAAATTTATACTGCGTCTAAACGAATATTCCTCAGTGTAAGTGATAGAAAGTTTAGAGTAAAATATGAAAACTGTTTTACATCTAATGTTCCAATTTCTGTAGTTTCTCAAGGTAGGGTCCTCGGTTCAGTATTATGTTTAATGTTTGGTCAGTCGATTGATCTTTTCAATATTTGCTGATTTTACAGCTGTTTTAAGCACCTACTCAAACCCTATACCTACACCTACTCAAGGACCTAAATGAGCATTTAGAAACGCTAAGAATCAATGAACTGAAGAGTACATACGTTACATTTACTTTGCAGACTGAAACATGTCCTACAGTTATGCTCAATCAAAAACCTATCCGTCAAGCGAAAACCGAGACCTATTTTGACAGACGGTTAACCTGGCGAAAGCATACTGAGTCCAAGAATACCCTAATGAAGCTAAAGGCTCTTAATATAACTGGCGAAAATTGTTCCAATTGGCAGGAGTACAAGGCTCCAATTGGAACATAAGGTACTGTTATACAATACTGTAATCAAACTAATTTGGACGTACGGAGCACAGCTTTGGGGAAAAGCTAGTTCTTCTAATGTTGAGGTAATACAGCGTTCACAATCAAGAATTTTAAGAACTGTTACTAATGCACCGTGGTTTGTAAAGAATGAAAATACTCACAAAGACCTAAATGAGCAGTCTTATTGCACTCAATAAAAAATACAAAGAGCGACTTCAACACCATCCTAATTTTTTGACAAAAAAGCTTGCTCAAACCACAAATACCACATGCCTTAAAAGACTGGATTTACCGTCGTACTAGACGAATTGGAACTATCGTTAAAATTAAACATGATTATCCAGAGCGAGGCCACGTCCGTCTAGCCTTACATGTGTGAACAATTCTATAATCCTTTCACATATAGCTTTCTACAGCTAATAAAATAGAAAAATATTATTCAGAGACCACGCCTGTCTCGCTTGGCGTATGCTGGAGCTAGGCCACCCCGTCTAGCCTCGTGTATGTGAGCTCTACAGCTCTAATCAATCGCTCTATTAATTACGAAGAAACACATACGATACAAGACCTACAAAGTTTTATAATTATGTAAAATACTTATAAGAATTTTCTAACTATACATACATTTGTGGAGAACGAACCTTCACATGGCAACATGTCTGACTGCCTCAACTTGGGGAGCCCAACATCTCTCTCATGAAATCTTCTCAAGTCGAATTAAACCTCTTTTTGGTGTTCTTTTCTGATAAACGGTGTTGGCAACCACCAGTTTGACCTCTGAGTAGAGGGTTTCCCAGGCTTTAATATATTTTTGCTTTGGGTTTTGCAGCTTACGACATAAAAAATATATCAATTAAACTATAAATCAATTAAAATATATCCAATAATAAAGAGAAAATTATCCCCAAATCTGATGACGACTCAATCAAAGGTGGCTCTATCGAACTGATTGATTTATTAGAAAGATACAAAACTGATATCAATGCAATTCAAGAAATGCCAGGGTTGCATACGGCAAGTATCTTGTAACAACTTGAAATGCGGAGAAGCAGGAGTTTGGGTGCGGTTTTGTAGATGTCAAGAGAAAATGGCATCATGTTCAGCGATTCACATCTGTGAACGAATGTCTTCGCCATATTCCGTACAAAACTAAAGTTTTCTTCATAAACTTCATAAAGGGTGTCCCAAAAGACACTAATATTTATATTTGGACACCCCTTTTTTTGTGACAAGCCTAGAGTACTAAATTTATGACAGCTGTCAACAACAATAATGGAGGTTTAGCTAGGCTGATTTTACGTTGGAGCAACGCGTACAAATAGTGAATATTCACTGCAAAATTATATGAAACTATGTTTTTAAAAAGTTAAAAAAGTGTTATAAAAATATTAATACACTCAAAAACAATTTTTAATAGTAAGATTTCTACGAATGGTATTAGTAAACAAAATATTCGTACATTCTACAAAAATACGTACAATATACAAAGTATTTTTATTGTGATATCTTTACGAATTCATTCGTAAAATATTTCTAATACCTGATGTAGTATCTACGAATATATTTGTTTTATATACTAATGATATATGTAAACAAAAATAAATCAATTCTTATTAGTGCATTGTACGAATGATTGTATACATACAAATAATAATATTCGTAAATTTCTCGTACGAATAACTTCGTAATTTCTTTCATTACATTCGTAGTATTTACTAATACTTTCGTACTATTTACGAATAAAAAATAATATTCGTAGAAACAATTCATTCGTAGGCTGACCGTACGAATTATTAGTAGAATGTACGAATTATTAGTGAGTCTAAAAAATTGAAAACCGAAATCGTTCAGCCTTGTTTGTCGAACATCTACAGAACATAAGGAACTGTATGATTGTAAAGTGACTGTAGCCTACTGGTAGAATGAGTAAAGTAAACTAAAGAACCGAGGTTCAAACCCCAGCTCAGACAGAATTTTTTATTTGTTTTTTTGGCTGGTTTTTACGAATAAATTAATCGTAATATGTACTTATATACGTTGATTCTACGAATCCTATTCGTGGCTGAAAACTACGAATAAAATTCGTAGAATGGACGCAGTTATTAGTAATATTTGCATACAAATATTTTTGAGTATAACACAATTACTAAATAATTGGAAGCAGGTATTATTATAAGCTTTTAACACATGTTTTAAAAAATAAGAAATTAGTACTATCGTAATGTTACTAAAAACGGATTTTACTTTTTTGGAAACTTTTTAAACTTTTAAATTAAAACTTACAGAATTAATCAAAGAAACTTAAAAATTTGTAATTAAATCACTAAACATAAGCCATATCAAAATAGTTGTGATGTGACTTCGTTATTTAATGCAATTGTAATTCTTAATGTTTGGGGAATTCCCTTACAATGTAAAAGTATTAAAACTATTACCTCTGAAAGCATTTTCCAATCATACTTTGAAAATGCTTCTTAATTAAACTACAAGTAAAGTTGCTACAAGCATTATTATAAAAAGCTTTTTTTTTCGTTTCGAAACAGTTTTACAATATAACTTTTAAATTCATTATATAGGCAATTATTTTCAAAGCATGTATGGAAAAGGCTTCAAATATTGTATTGTAGGTAAGCTTAATCCAAACACTATTACAAATTTTGGTAAGTGGTTTTTCCAGTGAAGCTACGGCATGACAAAGATTGCTTTCTTTTTTAAACGACTATAGTAAAGGGGCTATAGTAAAGGGTAAGGTACACAATCTTCAAGGCTACAAAAATGACAAACGAGTGCTGTCATCTTCGCTATGCATCTTAAATGTTCTGTTTTCTCAAATCTGCTCTAGGGTGTCTTAACATACGCTACATTAGTGTTAATTTTTGCTCATTTCTTTACAGACAGTTGGTCGAATTTTGACAGCAGGCGATACTAGATTCATTTATTGAAAAAGAAGTCCATTATAGGTACAGTGACCATCCGTACTGTATAATGAAGTACAGTACTCTTTTTTAAGGCAATGTCCTATATAAATTATTTTGTTATGCAAAACATAAAAATGTTCTGTATTTTATAAAGTGTTCTGTTTTTGTAATGTATTTCATAAAAGTTATTGAACATTTTTTTTATTTTACTTTATTATTTTTATATTAAGATTTTAACTGTCCTCACTGCACAGAAACCTGTGATGTAGGTAAAATCTATTCACTAAAATGAACTGTGTTAAACTATTTTTATTTTTAACCTTTAAACGCTCTTAGTGTCAATTTGACACTATTTTTACATAGGAACTTGTATATCTTTTTTATTTGAGCTCAAATTCACTTGGGATCTTGGCTCAATGTGAAAATCATGCCTAAAATTACGTTTTATAATACAAAAATTCTAATTGATGTCGTTTTTAAGCTGTGCACAAAATTTCCCTCAAACAACGTTCAGTGTCAAATAGACACAAAGCTAAGAAAATAGCGCAAAGAAAAAATTAAAACTATAACTGTTAATTTTTTGTTAATTTTTATAAAAATATTATCTTTTTTTTATTAATGGTCATCTTCAGTTTGTCCAATTCATTTCCTTGCCCCATGTAAAAAATGTGATCAAACTTAGTGTAGTTGGTGAATAACAAACTAATTGTTGTTTTTAACATTTAATGAATTATTTTAATTTTATAGTTCTAATGTGGTAAACAAATCTGGAACATTTCTTTTGAGTTTTTTTAAATAATTATTTTAATTTAAAATGAATATAAGCAAAACAATTTGGTTTTCCGTGGTATTAAACTCAAATCTTTGGTTGCAATGCATATTGCCGATTTAACACTAAAAGTCTTTTGCGTTACAAAAAATTAAATGCGTTTGAAGGTTAATGAACATATAATATCTAAAATATTTATAGAATATGTAAATACTTACTTTGTGCAAAGGTATATCGTAGAATCGACGTATATTACGTATGGTATATATTACGAATATTTTGTTCGTAAAAACCAGCCAAAAAAAAAAAAAAATAAAAAATTCTGTCTGAGCTGGGGGGGGGGGGGGGGTTGAACCTCCGCTCTTTAGTTTACGGGCCACGCACTCTACCAGTAGGCTACAGTCACTTGACAATCATACAGTTCCTTTTGTTCTGTAGATGTTCCTTAAACAAGGCTGAACAATTTCGGTTTTCATTTTTTAAACTCTACTAATAATTCGTATATTATACTAATAATTCGTAAGGTCAGCCTACCAATGAATTGTTGCTACTAATATTACTAATATTACTAATACTATTATTTATTTTTGTTTACGAATATCATTAGTATATAAAACAAATATATTCGTAGATACTACATCAGGTATTAGAAAGATCTTACGAATGAATTCGTTAAGATATCACAATAAAAATACTTTGTATATTGTACGTATATTTGTAGAATTTATGAATATTTTGTTTACTAATATTATTCGTAGAATTTTTACTAATAAATTTTTTGAGTGTACTATTCTGTATGTATGCTGTTCTGAATATATACTGTTATATCCAATAAACATTCTATATATGAAATATTTAAAACTTTGGTTTGTCCTGCATTTTGCTCAAAAACATATGGTCACCGTAATTATAGGACTACTCCTATCTGCCCCACTTCTGGAGGTCCTAATAAAAACATTGAGAAATAATGTCGAAAATAGTTTATATATCCTAAAAATTAACCAGGGAGAGAGAGGGCGGGAGGGAAATAAAATATAGGACCAGGAAAGGGTTGAAAGTATAACTTCAAGAATAATAAAGAACAGATTGTTGTCAATATCAGCTGTTTTTTATTCATTGCAGGTCTGTTCGTTTATGTTAGGCTCATGATTAACGCTCTCATTTCTTTTTTCGCCAAAAACAGGACAAATTGACAAAATTTTTAAGATTTTACAAGATTTAAGAATAGTAAAACTGCGTTCTGGTGGCGACCGTAGCCTAAAGGGTAGAGTGCGTGCCCCCTAAGCTAAAGAACCGCGGTAGCCCGGGTTCAATTCCAGCTCAGACAGAAAGTTTTTTCAATTGAATTAATTTTTCTGTTCGGTCGTCACCTCTCTGCAGACAATGGCAAACTTCAGAGAGTAAAAATTGCCATGTAAAGCTTCTTGAGAACATAAGCCGTTCGGAGTCGGCATAAAACACGTAGGTCCAGTTCTCGGTCATTTGCGATCAAACATTTAATAACACGCACAACACAATTGATCAATAGAAGCTAGGTCAAAATCATTCCAAGGGCTGAAATGGCCAGTTTATTTTTTTTTTAAACTGCGTTCTTATTTTTTCTCTAGAACTTCAATTCAGAAATTTCAATTTCAACCAACTTCTTTTTAATTTTCGTAAAAACTGTTTTGAGCTACAAAAAGTAATTGTTTAAAAATTTATTTAAATACTTTAAACCTTCAAAACATGACAATATGGGTATCAAATGAAAGAAGACAATCTCTTTCATTAACAAAAAAAAAAAAAAAAAACGAATTATTGTAAAAGCTATTTTGGTTTGGCATTAAAAGTAATGGAAGTTTTTTTACTTTATACAAATTGGAAATTATTTCCATATAAATTACAGAAAAATAACGATTTTGTCTAAAAAAAAAATAAAAGAAATAGCACAATAACTATTCACAAATTTTTGAGGAAAACTTCTATAGCACCGAGGATATATGGACTTCCGAAAATACACAAAGATAACATACAACTAAAACCTATTTTCTCATCGGTCTATGCAAATATCTATCGAACATTTTAAAAAACTTGACGAAAGCCTCTAAATCCAACGTAAAAGACGAGGTGGGATTTACAAATCGCGTTAATGACACATATATATATATATGACGACGGAAGATATATATCGTTTGACTTGACTGCGTTATTTCCAAGCATTCATATTAAATCTGGAAAAATATTTCTCCAAGAACCTTATTAACACAACAAAAGAACTATTTATGGATATCTTTCAATTCTGCATCAAAGATAATAGATATTTTAAACGTGACGAAAAAGTTTACAGACAATTGAGAGGGATGGCAATATGGTTACCAGTTATTGCAGACATAATTATGGAATAACTTTTAGATACCTGCCTGGAACAACTAGATGAAAAACCAGGATTCTGTAGACGATTTATTTTGAATCATAAAAACGAACAAAATTGATGAAACCTTAAACATTTTAAGCAAATTCCATAAGAATATAAGATTTACCCAACAAGAAGAGAATGAAGGAGAACTACCGTACTTAGACACCTTGGTCATAATTTATGACTCATAAATAAAGACAATACATTATAACTTGACTGGTATCATAAACCTACGGCATCAAGACGTCTCATAAATTACACACCAAAACAACAACACGGCGAAAAATTTCATAAGAAAAACTTTTTAACAAAACAAAAAAAAAACCAACTTCAAAACCACTACAAAGTAAAAAATAATTTTAAATTACTTTTCTCATTAATTCTTGGTCAAATTTGATAATTTGTTTATATATATATTATTAAATTAAATATATTTTGTATTATTATCATAAATATATTAATTTCTCCATGAATATAAAACCTTTAAAGCAGGAGCGTTTATTTTATAAAAGTCTGATTATATTAGCGCCGACTTTAAAGGTTTTATATTCATGGAGCAATTAATATATATATAATAGTAATACAAAATAGAAAAGAAATTATAATAATAATATTTCCAATTTAATAATATATATAAATAAATTAGCCAATTTGACCAAGAATTAATGTGAAAAGTAATTTAAAATTATTTTTTACTTTGTAGTGGTTTTGAAGTTGTTTTTTTTTCGTTAAAAGTTTTTATTTCCTCCTTTTTAGAGATTATGATAACAATTTTTCCCATTCTTGTAATGAATTTTCGTACCCTAGTGTCAACGTTAACTGAGAAAAAGTATTTTTCTTATATTGCCACGCCCTTTTGTCCAATAACGTCCACTATCATAATCCCACTCCTTAAGTCAATATTATTCGAGTTACGGCGTTTTTCTAATATTGCCACTCCTTTGTCGCTTAACACCCACTTTATTGACCGTAATTTGTAATAATTGTTCCATTTTCAGTATTCAGTGTCAATATTAACTGAGATACAGTATTTTTCTTATATTGCCACGCCCTTTTTTCAACGACGGCTACTTTCTTGACCGACAATTTCATAACTATGCCTACCCCTGTACCTAATTTCAGTATCCTAGTGTCAATATTATTCGAGTTACAGCATTTTTTTATATTGCCACGCTCTTTATCGAATAATGCCCTTTTATTGACCATAATTTGTAATAATTGTTCCTACCCCTGTACCAATTTTCAGTACCCTTGTGTCAATATTAACTGAGATACACTATTTTTCTTATATTGACACGCTCTTTTGTCCAACAACGCCCATTTTCTTCACAGTAAATTTTCTTAATTATGCCTTCCCCTGTACCTAACTTCATTACTATAGTGTTAATTATTTTTGTGCATTACTAGTTCGATGCACAGAGTTTTCTTATATTGCCACGCCCCTGTGTCGAATACCGCCCAGACGGGCACCTCCGCGTCCAATGTCTCTATCTGTTGACAAGAAATTGCGGCAATCGGGCAAGTTATCGATGTGCATACATTAAAAAAAAAAACCAATCAACTTGAGAACTTCCTCCTTTTTGAAGTTGGTAAAAAGTACTGACGGTCAGTGATCGAGAATTGGGAAGATAATAAGAAAAAGATGAATTTCCTTAGGAGTCAAATATTATGAACTTATTTCGACATTTTTCGTTTTTTATTGTTGTGGTACCTCCAGAAGGGTGAAGTATAGGGGTATGTATGATCCGAAGAAATGTTGGGGGCATAAAAATTTTACGACCAGCTCATATAATGGATTGCTGGAAAAAAGGACCAGACTATACACATCAATTTTTAATTATACGCCCACGCATAAAAAATGTTTATGGGGTATATTAACTTTGTCACTTCGTTTGTAACGCTGGTAAGGAGGCGTGGCAGGTATAGAAAAGTGTATATATTCTTGATCAGCATCACCTCCTGAGTCGATTTAGCCACGTCCGTCTGTCCGTATGTGATCACGATAACAGCCGTAATTTTAGAGCTATCGTAACAAAATTAATATATAAGCTTTTTTTTCAAATATAAAGATACAGTTCGAAAAGGAGCCAAGTCGAATGAAATCTAAGCTTACTTCCCATACAAATTCCTTACTTCCCATGAAAATCTCTTTAAATTCCACAAAATTTAATATAATGAAAGAAGACTGCTACCTACCATACAAAGTGACTTTATGAAATCAGTAAAATTCATAAATTATGAAATCCTTAAATTCCACAAAAATTAGAACAATTGCTTAAAATTTTGCAAATTAATTTAAATTTTAACAATGCACTCCATTTTTGAAACTTAGAAAAAAAGAAAACTCCGCCCACCTCCCATACAAAGTGACGTCATCATCGTAGCAAAACCTGTAAAATTCCATGTTTAAACTTGATATAAATAAAAAAAAAAGGACTCTAAGATCTAATGTGAAATATTTGGATAAAAACAACGTCCTATAAAAGAAATGTCATCCAAATAAAACAACATTCAAGACTTCTATTAAACAACAATACAGCCGTGGGTGTAATCTAACTTCGGTCCAGTCGAAGATAATTCCTTACTAGTTTTTTGTCTTTTTTTTATTGGGACCCCCAGAATGGTGCCAGATATTAGTTCAGATGAAATGCTGAACTTAAAAAGATAATAGGATCAGCTTATGAAGATATGACGAAGATAATAGAATCAGCGCATAAACTACCAGAGCATAAACTAGAGCCAATTCGAGTGAAATAAGTATTCTTAATTTGTATAAGAAGTGGTTTAGTAAAAATGTACTTATTTGACTATTAAAATCATGAAAATAAACACAATTTGATAAAGACTTATGACCTCCCTTTGTATGAAAAGTAGGCTGAGTCTTCATTTAAGTTTAACAAATTACAAATACTGATTGTATGGTACAGATTGTATGTAAAATATCCACAAAGAAACTTTTCATGCCATTACAAAGGTTTCAAATACTGGTTCCTACCAAATAAATAGTCATTAATATGTCTGACTTTGGTTTTGTATTTTCCCTGACTGTCTTAACAAGTTGAGTAGAACAGTAAAGATATATTTGTTATTTCATATTTTCCATTATGGCGTTAAGGTTCTAGCCTTAATTATAGACTTGGTCGTTAAATGTTCGTACACTTTCTTGTAATTTCAAATTAACCACCACCACCTGTTAAAAATTTATTTAAGCTCTTGTTGTTTTTGTTTTGTAACGGACACTTGTAACTGAATTATATTTTATTCCTTCTAATTTTGGAATTTCTTCCCTCCAAAACAGCAAAACCAGTCAACATCATAAAAGACGTTAACCAAATGTTGCAGTGAAGAAAGGTAAACAACGAACGTGCGCTCAATTGAACAGGTGCAAAATCATTGACCGCGACGAAGTACAAATGAAGGAAATGTACTCAACTGAAGAATTTTGTAGGATATTGCCTTTTGTGCATTGTGTTTTTTGTTTTAATTTACTTAATTTTAATTTAACCTGTTTCATAGTGTTTCTTGCTTGAAGGTTGCAAGGTGTTGTCTGCTAGGTGGAATCTTACGAGATAGCAGACAGTTTTTGTTTCACCGAAGGGGAAATGAAAAAAAACTTAACAAGATATGTTCTGTTTATACTTCATACACACAATCACACATTCTTTAAGAATGCATAGCAATTATTTTTTTTTTTACATATGCACTTGAATATTTCTATATATGTACTACTTAAGACGTACATGTTGCATGTATTGACCCAGAAATATATTTAAGATAAAGTTCTGATCATTTTCTTAACGATCACGGATATGTGAAAATGCACGCAGAGAAAAGATATGGTTGAGACATGATTACCGCAATAATAATTTTTTCTTACTAAACTTATTGTACTATTCCTGCAAACATAAATTTTTGACTTAATAAAGTCAGGTACCAAAAATAACATTATGATTGAAATTATACTATCGTCAACATATTAGGTCTGTTTCCGTACTCAATTAGAGTAACTTGATGTTGCTTGAAAGCGTTATTTTACAAATTTTTGAAGCTCGAGACAGAAGAATAACATGCAAAATGTCAATCTCTATTCTATTACAATTACTTGAAGTTAGAACGGAAACAGACCTATTAGGTCTCTAGGTCTTTAAAAATTTGCAAAATATAGCTTTCATGCAACTTCAAGATACTTGAATCAAGTACGGAAACAGACCAATTATGATTGCCTCAACTATTAGATGCAGCAAAAATGTTGTGGTTCTGTCAATCATGATAAATGTGAATATTATTATAGAGCCAAACATACTGACATTTATAATGTTTGTCTGAACTATTCTTTGATCGCTTAGTTTTTAATCTTATTCCCTCAGTGAAGCGACACTTTTCGTGCTTGATTTATTTTGCTTCTAAGATAAACGCCTAAGCAGCGAGGTGTTTTTTTAATAAGTGTAAATATTCTTTTATATAAGTTAATACAGTGAGTGTGATGTGTAAAATATTGTTGCAAAGTTGAGCTTCAAATTTATTTATTTATTTATTTCAGTCAATGAACAATGAAGTTCTTACAGACTATGCAGTAATAATAATATGATATAAAAATAGTAAAAATATAAGAAGGGAAAACAATACATTAAAAATGGCTATTTAATAAACTTTTAATTTCGAATTTATACACAAAAAAATCAATATTACAATGAGCCGGCAAGGCATTAAAATTTGATAACGCTCTATGTACAGGAGAATTTATAGCATAATTTGTTCTACAAGTTTCTAAATAAAAAATATCTAATCTTCGCAACGATCTAGATGGAACATTGAAATTAATTGATTCCAACAATGCAGGACAATCAATGTTACCCGATACCAGATCATAGATAATTCATAGTGATGAAATTGTTCGTCGACTTTGAAGAGGTTTTAAATGAATAAGTAAACATCGCGCCTTATATGAGGGAAACGGATCCTCGAAGAGTAAAGTTCTAAGTGCAAACCGAATGAAAGACTGTTGGACACGTTCAAGCCGTAAGATATGGATATCATAAAAAGGGCTCCATATGAAAGAAGCATATTCCAACTTTGAGCGAACTATAGAAATGAAGATAGATTTCAGAGTATAGGCATCTAAAAAATCTGAACTATTTCACCGCATGAAAGCTAGCAACGCATATGCTTTTGGAATTATATAATTTAACTGGGAAACAAAAGAAAATTTAGCATCAAAAATTATGCCAAGATCCTTAACCTCCTTAACGCATGTCAATGGAGAGTTAGCTAATACATAAGAAGTAGGATGAGGTCGACTTGACTTTGAGAAAGTGGCAAACACGCATTTCTCAATATTGAGACAGATTCGATTTATTATGCACCAGTTAGAAACAGCGTCAATATCAGACTGCAGTAAGTAGGAATCAGATGAATCCATGATTTTGAGATAAATCTTTAGATCATCCGCAAATAGTAGGCATTTAGAATGCATAACAACAGAACTGATATCATTAATGAATAATATAAATAACAGTAGACACAAAATGCTACCCTGAGGTACACCAGATGACGCTATTAATGACAAGGAACTATAATTTTCAATAACAACGCAACTATTTCTGTTGTTTAGATATGACGTCAACCACATTAGGACTTTAGAGTGAAAACCAAGCTTGGCCAACTTATTGATTAATAACGAATGGGAAACTTTGTCAAAAGCTTTGGAAAAATCCATATAAGCTGAATCAACTTGACACCCAGAATGAAAAGCGGAGATACAATATTCCGAAAATAAGCAAGGTTCGTCACTGTCGAGCGACATAGAACAAAGCCGTGTTTGTTCTGAATTTTGTTCTGAAATCAAAAAATTACAACAAGCACAAAGAAATTTTAAAAATACTGGGGAACAATTGTCACTCAGCCAGAATAAGGCTGTTAGTAGAAAATTCCGTGAGTCCAGTGTGAAATAAGTAAAGCATACTGATTAAATAAATCTGGGTAAGTGCTTTTATTCTCAAACAATTTTTGTGAAGTCTGTTTTTGTAAAGATAATTATTAGTTACTGTAAATTTCCAGTTCATTTTGAAATATTTATCTTATTAGTTTCATTACATTTTCATAGAATGCTTCGCAGAGCTCACTTAATAGCTGAAGAGCGTATACGACATATAAGCTGGCAGGAGGGATTATGGGGGTTAAAACCCCCTCGAAATGAACGAATTTAAACGAGCTTCGAGAGAAACACTCAGCCGTTATGTGTTTATGGTCTCAACAAAGATCCTTAGATAACATTGCACATTAAAAAAAATAAGACTCAATTTAAAACATTTATTGTGAAAAGGCTATAATATATAGACTTAAATTTTTTTTAAGTACACTGAGGGAATATATGTTAAAATTTAATGAAACTGTGTTCATACAATATTAAATGAATTTGTTTTTAGAGCTTTAAACAATTTAATTTAAACTAAACACAAATATTTGTACAGTTCTATTTAAAACAAAAGTTGTTATTAAATATACTTTTGTAGTAAACATTTACGGTTTAAAAACATTTGTTTAAAAAAACATATTTTTAAAATATTGTTCTTAAATTAAAAACAATAAAATTAAACTACCATTTTTTTGATGCAAGTTTTTTTAATTTTTTCGAGTTTTCGACGTCATATTCGTAATAAGCGACCCCTGGAACCCCTCGAATACCATATTTTAACTACATTCGATGAAGTTTGCATTTTATTGCGGCTTAAAGTATTGAAATATTTTAAATATTAAAATAATAAATTAGTTTTTATTTCATCCAATGTACATTATTTGTTAAACAAATTTAAAAAAATATTTTCACACAATCAAATGTAAAATCGGGGTTTTTCTCAGCTTGGTCTCAATTGTCAAAAATTCTACTGCACCTAATTTTTCAATTCAATATCAGATAGCAACGTATTTTTGTTATTGCAAAGAAATAAGAGAAAATTATAAAAAAAAGAAACGAGTTTGTGGTAGAAAATTTTGCATTTTAATAAGGGTATTTGTAGCTACAACCTTTACTAGAATTATTAAGTTTGGCCCAATAAAGTTATGTCATTTTCAACACTTTTGAATATGCACTTTGATTTTTTTGTTTCCTATAAACTGGAACCAAAATACCTTGGCACCGGCTGAAAAGGACTACTTTTTTATGCCACCTAGCGAGGATAAGAAGCGTTTAAAACAAACAAAAAATGTACTTTGAAAAAAATGTTTTATATTATTTACGTAAGTCTCTATATATTCTTGTCTTTTCACAACAAGTATCAACGCTAGTTGAATTCGTTGAAAAAGTTTTTATGCCATAACATGTAATCCCTTAAATAACACACTTTCATTTATTATCTTTGGAAAGGTAATGGAACGCAAAAAAATTAAAATGAAATGGGATGGCATTCAAATTTGAAATTGATAATGGGTCACGTTTTTTTATTGCAATTGCAATTTTTTCAAAAGTTTAATATATTTCCCTCAAAATTTCCAATGATACCCTTATGAAGATCGCATTTAAATTGACTAAGCTACGTTGTCTCAAAAAATACTCTATTTTGGCATTCGTTTGGCTATGGGTCTGCGAAAACAATCTCAAAACTTCAAAATCAGGATTTGGTTTTCTAAACAATAAACTAATACACGCACAAAATTTTAGCCAAATCGGAGATGGTCAGCACAACTGATATTACACTTCAATGTGAAATGGAAACATATTAAAAACAATTTGTTCCTACTTTGACGAAATATGTTTAATGAAAATTTTTTATAACGTATAGCACATATAGTATAGTAAAAATTTACTTGAAACATTTCTTTTGAATTTTGTATGAAAAATCATGCATTTATATTAAAGGCATTGTGTTGAATTTGAAAAGTGAGGATTTTTTCAGTGTATATATTGATTTAGACAAATATTTTGTACCCCATATTTGTAGGCACTGCTTGAATCAGAAAAATCAACCTGTAAAGTTTTTATATCCATACGTTATATATCCATCAATAAGCCGATGTCTAAAGACTGGTGCAAAGTTGTCGGTTTCAGTCGCTTCGAAGACTCAAAACACGCATGAGATGTAAAACTGGAGAAGAAGGCTGAATGGGTTACCTATTCTAAACATTCACAGGGATGTGGAAGTGACCATGGAAGAAATTATAAATGCACTAGCCCGAAAAAATATATCATTATTATATATTATATAACATAAAAAAATGCAGTAAGTCTAAACAAAAAATATTAAAAACCCCCCGAAATTTTTTCTCTGTACGCGCCTGGTATACGAATCCAAACTTTGCGTGATTGTGGCACAACGATATGGAAATAGCTCATAAAGTTCACAGAGATAAAAAACAGTATTTTGCTTTCTGAAAAATCCTGATGGTTATGGATTAAAAAAAGATCCGGTCGTAAACTGAAGGTAGACGAGCGCATCAAGCGGAAAATAAAGCGCTTAGCTGTCGATAAACATATATCTTCGTCAAATATTAAACGACAATAAAGTCTTCCAGTATCCACGAGAAAAGTTCAACAAATTTAAAATATGTTAAATGTGTGTCATCACCAAAGTAACTGCAAAGGCATAAAGTCGCTCGTTTGGCTTTCACTGAAAAGCACAAATTCTGTAATGATGAATAGAAATCCGTGGTTTTTAGTGATGAAAAGAAACTCAACCTAGATTGTCCTGATGGCCTTCAAAAATATTAGAGTTACATAATACGTAAACGAGAAACTCATCATGCCAGAAATTTTCAAGGCTGCTCCCTAATGATAATAGTGGTTTTCGGCTATAATGGCCTTACCCTTATCTGCTTTATAAGCCATACAATTAATGCAGCTGCTTACTTTGAACCGCTGGATAAAGTTTTAATTGACTTATCCGAAAAGTTTTGCAACAAGCCTTGGATTTTCCAGCAAGATAATGCTATTCATAATGCCAGAGCAACAAAAACTTTTTTGCGGAAAACAACATAGATGTAATGGAATGGCCGGCTATCAGTACAGACCTAAATCCAATCGAGAATATTTGGTCAATTCTATCTCAACGAGTCTACACCGATGATCGGCAATTTGAGGCCTTAAAGGAGCTGAAACTATGTATAGAGGCAGAATGGAAGCAAATTCCACTTTCAACTTTTCACTCACTAATTGATTCCATGCCAAGAAGAATAAACAATGTTATTTTAGCCAACGGTGGTAAAATAAATTAGTAAGTTTTCTATTTTCCAAGAAGAAATATATTTTTAAGTCAGTTTTGTATTTTGTACGCTATAATTTTTTCGTTCTATTACAAATGGATTTCTAAGTTTTTGGTTTTTATAACTTTTATTTGATTAAGTTATTTAGTTATATTTAAATTTTTTAATTGGTTTAATAATTTTAAGAAAAGAAACAAATTAAATAAAGTTTATTTTTTCAGCAAATGTAGTTGAAAGCTTGTATGCTCTTCTTATTTCGTGGACTGTACTATGATCCTCTTAAGACATGGTTGTTGCAACTATGTTTTTTCTCTGCGTGTGGATGGTTGCGGCTGTGTCATCGACTTACTATGAATTTAAATGTGCTAATGTGTCTTTATCCATTACGGCTTTGTTTTTGTTGTATATTTCATTAAGAGTTTTATTTAAAACTTTTGCTATTGTGTTCGCTTTTGTTTTTGATTTGTTATTGTTTACATTTTTATTTTTTTACTAATGGCTTATTTACTAACCTTTGCTGTAGGACAGTGATATTAACTTAAGGTTACACACGATTTCCTTCCATCGATTGTGCTTTTATGTTACATTTAGGTGCGTTATATAAAAGGTGCTCCATTTTGTTATGAGACCAAGTACCCACCTTTTGTCATTGTTAGATGTCCTGTATTGCACTTAATTATGAATGCTCAGCCATAACAAGATTTTTGATAATAACTCGTTCACACAAGTAAAAATGCAACTAAAAAAGCGGCTTTAATACACACATTTTTTACTGTTAAAAAACCCGCAGTAAACTGATTCGATTTGGTCAACTGTTATTGTCAGGGCCCGGGTTTTGTTGACATTGCCATTTTTTGGTTTGCCGTTATATCAACTCGTTTATAAAAAATTAAACGTTTTAAGTCCTTCTGATTCCAAACACAACATTTGATTTGGCCTTTTTTTGCCTTTTTCACTACATTTTCTGTCGGCCTTTGTAGTCTAGTGGAGAGTGCGCTAGACTATTAACCCAGAGGTGCCTGGTTTGAACCCGGGTTTGGGTATGGTTCTTTTCACTTTCTTTGTTCTTTCCTACATTTAAGAATTATGGAAAACTAAAAATCCACAAATAAATTGTGGAAAATGTGGAATTTAAGGACAGGGACAACTAAGGGCTGGAAATGTTTGCCGAGTTTAAGGCATAACACTTGCCTCGGTTAAAAGCAATTAAAATTGTCATTCACGGTTGTTTCGCCTAATCAATAATTCACATATGGTTTCAAACAACTCCTCTAAATAATCTTTCCCTTTCCTTTCAGGTCAAAGACCAAACCTTGTTTTTATAAGGCGCGTGCCTTAGTTCTTTAATATATAAAAAAAAGATGTTGCCTTTATTCTTTTTTGCACTTATCAAATTTCGTTTATATCTTACCAAAGGTAAGGAATTATTTTAACAGAATTAATTAATTTATAATATTAGATTTTTTTAAAATTGCATTATTTTTTCTGGTGGCAACACTTTAAAAATATTTGAAAAGGGTCTATTTTCCAAGAATTATATATTCAAGATTCTGCCATGCGCATGGTTGCTCTCTTTGTGAGCACGTGCATGTGACGTCAGAAGTGAAAGAGAAAAGAGTGTCAAAATGACTGAAAAAACGTAGTAAAAAATTTTTTATAGGGGTATTAGATTTAAAAATCTCCTCATTTTCTTATAAAATCTTGGAAATAGGATATTTGAGCACAATCCCAAATTTATACTTGTAAATTACAAACACAAATTTGTAAAAAATAAATTTGCAAATTTGTAATTAGAAGCAACACAAATTGTAAAAGAGAAGTTGTAGATTACAAGTATTAAAAAAATGCTGTTTCACGAAATTTTTGGATGACTTGTAAATAACAAGTTTTTTTTTACAAATTTGTGGCATTGAATAATATGATAACGGCTATCAGAGTACGAAGAGCAAACAAAATACAATTTTTGCGGCGTTCTTAATCAAAGACGACAGTAGGAAATAATTTTTTGGAAAATTCTCCGACCGAATTACCCATGAAGAAAAATTGCATGAGTGGAAAAATATTTCGGCCACATTATCATCTTAAGGTATGCTGATACAAAAGATTAGAAAAACATAAGGTATGTATTATAGCAAAATTTAAAGTTGCAATTTTTCGGGAAACGATAAAATAATTATTTTGCTTATCCTTGTCTGCAAATATCCTTACCTTTTTATGAAAAAATATAAAATACGTATTTTCTGAAAAATAATGTAATTATTTTAATAAATTAAAAAAATATTTAATACTTAATTTACTCACGGCTTGTATATGTTTACTCACGTAATATATAGGGGGTCCTGCTATAGAGTGCAACTATTTAAATATGTGAAAGCTGATGACGAGTTGAGTAAAAAATCCTTTAGGAAATGGGTTTATTTTCACACCCTTAGGATTTACAGGGTTAATTATTATTTCATGAGTTTGATGCATATTAGACCGGGTCGATTTGTGGGGAGGCAAAAAAATCGCCCATTGCTCAGTGAAAATCGTATTCTAGGGATCAAAACAAGAAACCTTGCCCAAGGAACTATACCTCTAAAACAAAATCTAATGCCCCAACTTTTCCGTAGGGTCAAATTTTGAAAAATTCCTCTTTGACCTATTTAGAGTTAGTGGGGGTCGGTCATACATTTGTACTCGATTGGGGTACTCTAAATGGGTCAAAGAGGGCTTTTTCAAAATTTAACCCTACGGAAAAGTTGGGGCATTAGAATTCGTTTTAGAGGTATAGTTCCTCGGGCAAAGTTTCTTATTTTGATCCCTAGAATACGATTTTCACTGAGCAAGGTGCGATTTTTAAATCGACCCGCTCTAATGCATACTATTGTTTTTAGAAGAAAAACTAAATCACGGAAAACTTATTTTAAGAAGTCATTTAAAAGGCAATACATTGATTTTTTTAACGATGTATCAACAAACTCACCCGACTTGTCCATTTCTGAGCTGTGCTCGTGTGAAGATGAAATCAATCCGTTGAAACTACTAAATTTTAAGTTTGAGCGCAATTTTCTCTGATTTTTTTTTAATAAATAAAATCTTTTTTAGCATCAAATTTGTGACTTATTTAATGTTCTTTTTAATTACATCAAACTCATAAACATATTTTAAGAAATAGCAAAAAAAAAAATGTTTAGTGCTACAAAATCTGGGACCTGGATATAGGTAATTTCAAAGTTATAACAGCACCTTAAACCTTCTTTGAGAGTCTTTTGAAAAATATAATTGCAAAAATTATTTTAAGGTTAATTCTTAAAAAAGTGAAAATGGAAAACAAATTTTGTATATCATTATTCTTAAAAATTGGATTTTTAATATTCTATTTAAGATGTATGCCAAATAAGTTCATGAAGCAACAGGCTGCAACAACAACAAGTTCTTTACAGAACAAACCACCAAGCAGACTAGACAGCTTTTCCGTTAATGGCTACATCAACTCTTCAGTAGTTTTTTGTGGTTTCTTCAGTCCATCAACTTTCACAAGCTTATAGGCACAATTTCTGTTTAATCAAAACAGAATTATTTTCGCTTTTTTACAGCAATGTTTGTTTCTTTTTTTTTTTTGCAAAAAGCAAAAGTTCGAAAAAGTGACAGCATTGATTCTGCAAAAATTTGTTGTTGTGCCCTTTGTTTACTTCTTTAAAAAAGTACACTCAGAGAAAACAGTCAAATCTGTTAAATTCCATCCAACAGATGAGTTTTATCAAATTAACAGTCTAGAGTTTTATATACATGAGTGTGTATAAAAATATTTTTAAAAATTAATGAAGTCAAGTAGAAAGAAGCATTGGATTGGAGTTGTGTCAGTAGCAATAACATATGAAACTTTTAAAGACCTTCACAATTCAATTTCAGAAGAAGTTCTGCAGTCCGAAACAATGCAACATGTATTCAATTCTGTTGCCAACCGCGGAACCACAACCAACGAAAGCGTTATTGAAAATATCAAGATATCAATTCAAATCGTTATAAAGGGTGGAGTTCTGCTTTACCTTTTTTTCGTAGGTAGATAACATGTTGATTTTTTTTTAAATATCCTTGTGCAAGATATGAAGGTTCTAAAATATATCATTTAAATATCATAAATATGTAAACAGAAAAGCTTTTAACTATATAAAACGCATAGTTGCTGTAGATACGACTTTTTGAAATGTTTGTGATAATTTAAATTTACAGTGTTTGTTCAGCAAATTAAACTATCTATCTACAACTGGATTAAAATATCCTGAAAAACCAAATATTTATATCCACCAAAAAAAGGAGCAAGTTGTTAACACCAAAACAATTTTTGTTTTCAAAAATTAACAATCTTTTTCCTAACTTATTTCTTTAATATCGTGAATATATAGTGGGGCTATAATAAATTTCAGTTGTTATCTGAAAAAGTTAAAAATATTTCAAAGTTTATCCATTTTTACAAACTTTGTTACAACTAGCCCCTAGCTCTCTTACTAGAATTTAGTCTAAATTGTGTTAAGAACACGAAATAATACAGAACTGTTCTCAAATATAAACAAAAAAACTGAAAAGAGTGCAGTAATATTTCTTTTCTACCTAAATTTAAGCCAAAAAGCTAAAAGATTAGCTGTTATATTTATTTTGGTTTAAATTTTATTACAGCACCTAGAGTTTTAATGGAAGATCAGTTACCATCTGTGATCAGATCCCTAAAAATTCTCACTCAAACAAAGCTGGAATTGGCAATCAGTAGCTTCAAACCATTTAAGGTATGACCTGCGGTTAAAAATTTTTTTTTGATTTTTTTTCCATAAATGATTTTTTTTCCATAAATGTCTCTTACAATCCTTCAAAAATAATACCTTATAAGGATTTTTTAAAATTCGAATTATTTTTGGAGTAACAAAGCTATATATGTATATACACACTCGCGCCGAAGTGCAGTAATAAAACTTTAAATGCGTTTTTCTCCAAATCACTTTTTTTCCAACTGGTGTGTCGTTTTTCTCGAGAACCAGAAGTCGGATGAAGGTGCAGTGGGTGGCGTTTTATAGGCAATCACGTTAGGCAGGTCCTGAACTAGGATCATTGGACAAACTCTACTACCGGGGGAGGAGTGGAGCAGAAACCCAAAAAAAACAGCTAATTTTTGAACTTTTTTTAAAAATTGCGCCTCAGTGTCAATTTTTTATATATTGAAAATATCCTAGTTCAGGACCTGCCTTACGTGATTACCAACAAAATGTCGCCCGCAGAGCTTCGATACAACATCTGGTTATCAAAAAAAACGAAACCCGTTTGGGTTTTACGACCCCTCCGACATCGCCCTGGGAGGGGGGATAAAAAACATCGAAACATAAAAAAGTATGGCAAAAGTTAGAAACCTACGTCTTATTTCACGTAAAAAAACCAAAGTTGATACATTGAAAAACGACTGAGCTACAGCAATTTTGAAAAAAACGTAATTTTTGTGGGCTTGAACCGCAGGTCATACCTAAATCAGCAGGACCTGAAGGTGTAGCTCTTATTGAAATTCAGAAGTCGTACGGCATCATTAAGGAGCGGCTTTTGTTGATCTACCAAAGCTGCCTTGACCTAAATCACATTCCCCAACGCTGTCGTAATGTGAAGGTTATCTTTATACCTAAGGCAGGCATTCGAACATTTAGTCTATAATCTTTTCTTCTAAGAATCTTCGAGAGATTAATCGAAATTCACTTAAAATAGAAAAAAGTCAATGTCAATAGCACAACATGTCTACTCCAAAGGCAAATCCGTGGAAACAGCTCTTCACTCCATGGTCTCTATCATTGAAAAAGCAATAAATGATAGCTTTTATTGATATAGAAGGGGCCTTTAATAACGTTAAAGCAAGAGCTCTCACTAACCTCAGGGAGGGGTTCTTTCGCCGCTACTCTGGAATTTAGCAGTAAATGCACTGCAAGTCAAACTGGAGCTAGAGGGGTGCAGGATGAAAGCTTATGCCGATGACGTTGCTATTGCTACCTCTGGAAAATACATATCTACTCCTCGAGACATTATGCAAAATTGCCTAAATACTCTAGTCAACTGGGCTATCAGCTGTGGGCTCAGCGTCAATCCAAACCAAACTGAATTAGTGGTTTTCACCAGAAAACAGCATGTACCTCTTATTAGTCCTCCTAAACTGGGAAACACAAGATTTAGCTTCTCAGACCAAGCAAAATATCTGGGCCTTATACTGGATAGGAAACTAAACTGGAAGCCCAATTTGCTCGAGAGAGCGAATATTGCCCTGTACTCATGTGAAAAGGTGGTACGTAGCAAATGGGGCTTACAACCAAGTGTTACTCACTGGCGTTATACAGCAGTTGTAAGGCCAATCTTGCTATATGGTGTTATTGTCTGGTGGCATGCACTCGAAAAACAGACTCACCTAAATCATCTCAGTCAAGTTCAAAGATCAGCGGAACTGAGAATCAGTGGAAAAAAACTCCGACAGACGCATTTGACATAATGCTCCATCTTATACCACTTGACATCCAAGCTAAACAGATGGCCGCTAATACAGCCATCCGCCTAGAAGCCACCTCCCTGCGGAAAGAAGGTACACCAGGACATTCTTGCATTAGAAAATTTCTCCCTCCCATACCTAGCTCCATCGACTACATCACACAAAAACTATCCCTTGAAATGAAGTTCGATGTATCTATTCCCTCTCGAGAAGAGTGGGATTTAGGAAACCGTTCACCTCACAATGGCCGCATTCTAGCCGAAAAAGTGCTCAAGAACTGTTCCACAACTTTCGGGCTGAATGGTATGCTCTCACAGAACATGTTCCTTGAGATGTCACAATTTATATAGCGAAAATATTTTATGCTACTTCGCTACTTGAGCACTTTTTCGGCTAGAATGCGGCCAATGTCATTGAGCTCTTTACTGATGGATAAAAACTAGATGGCAAAGTAAGTGGAGGAATCTACTCTGAAGCATTTTTGCATAATTTAGCCTTCAGGCTTCCTGATCATTGCAGTGTATTTCAAGCTGAAATCGCTGCTATACATGAAGCGTTAACTTGGCAAAGCAGCTCGGAATCCTTCTATGCTGGATTCCTGGACATAAGAAATTTCTAGGTAATTGCAAAGCAGATGAACACGCTCGTATCTATAGATAAGGCAAACCTTGGTAATCCTCTCACCACTCGTAAACTCCTTACACATGAGTTTTCCAGCGTCAAAACAGTCAGCAGATGGTCAGCAGGTAGCACGTGTAATATAACGCGGCAAATCTGGACCAAACTCACCCTTAAGCGTTCAAAAGAACTAATTTCTTTCAGTAGAGACCACATAAACACTATGGTAGGGATCCTGACAGGGCACTGCCTTATTGGCAGACACGCTCAAAGATTAAACATACCCCACAAAGACTTTTGCAGAAGCTGTAGAGATGAGGAGGAGAAAGAATCTGCACTAAATTTTCTCTGCACTTGCCCAGCGCTGGCTCAAAAACGCGTCCTCCACTTAGGCTACTGGTTTTTTAATGACCTTGAAATCTTCGGATTACCGAATCCTGGGCTTAGTAAACAGCTCAAATTGGTTTAAATCAGCGCTCACTGAGCGCTCTCTGAGCGTAACTTTACACATGAACACACAGCTCACAACAGAAGAGAATATAATTCAGTTGTTTGCTGACGGTGATGCTGTGAGAACCTATGTCGCAAATTTTATGTACACTCTTAAAAAACTAACTTTTTGATTTGAACATTCATAATATGTGCATATATTTTGTATTTCGTAGAATTTAATATTATCCGTATAAAGTTATTTAAATTATTAATTTATATAATTTATATTAATTTTCTGATGGTTAATTTTATGAGTTTTTGATTATTCGTATATATTAAGATTTTATAATGTTAAAATAAAAACAAAACAACAACATAAAAACATACAAAATGTTTAACTCTGTATTGGAAAGTGATTTCTTTTCCGCAGATAATTTGTCCGGCGAAGCAGAATGTAATTAATTTTCCACTGCAAGCAAACTAATATAATTTATTTACTTAGAATAAAATGCTGGAGCTTTGATGTTACCATAGAAGAAATATTGAACACTACCGATGACTAAAAATATAAACATAAAATAAAAAATAAGCACATACAAGAGTATAAAGAGTATACAAGGGTATAAACATACAAACTTGCAAATTTAGATTATTTTGACAACTATTTCGCTCAGTGTGCGCTATTCGAGAGGCACCAATACTAACAAGACAAAATAAAATGTGACTGTGTTAGAATGCCCAGTCCTGGTTTAAATAGAGACAGAAAAAATTAACCCTTGGTACCACAATGGTCCTCATTGGCCTAAGTGTGTCTCGTTTGAGGCAGCCACACGAGCCTAACCTAACCTTGAGTTTTAATTATGAGTTATTATTGGCAAAGTTTAAATTTTAAACTACAAGGTTTATAAAACGTAGTAATATTTTAGCTGGAATAAAATTTAGTTCAAGATTTGTAACCGTGTAGCTATGAACTTTCAGTGCAAATAATGAAAAACTCAGACGTTCTAGAGTCTAGACCTACTATAACTTTGCTCAGAAAAAAATCTTGATTGTCTCTCCGAATTATTCACAGTTTCTCTATTGCAATGAAAAACCTTGGATTCCTTGACTATTCAAATGTAGTAGTTTTCAGAATTTTAAGTACTTAGTTTATTTTTGTAATCTACTCATATAATCTTCTTCGGCTAAATGAGACGGAAAGAATCTTTTTAGAAACCATAAAAAACCAAAATTAAAACCGGTTTTTTTAATTTGAAATGTTTTTATTTTATTTGTATTTTGCAAAGCATTTTCGTGGGTTCGTGTATTTACAATAATTACATTATATAATCTGCTTGTCTTCTATGCTTCTATTTAACTTAGAGTAATAATTATGTAATAAAACGGTTTCTTAAAAATAGTTTGTGTTTTTGTTTTCTTTTTCTTTTAATTTAATGCAAAATTTGATTCGAAAAACTTAAGCTTACATATATTTGAATAAATAAGTAATTTTCGTAAAAATTTCGCGATTTTCTTAATGTTCTAACATATTTTAAGATGAAATTTGAAAACCTTGAAATTAACTATGAACATAAAAAAAAGTATTTTCTTTTGCTCTTCTTATTTGGTTTCTGTTATATTTCACTACCATTTAATAATATGAGAATAACTTTTAGCTATTTTGTTTAAAACATATTGACAAATTTTGTGTTTTTTTTTAAACCTAAGTTTTTGTATTATCTAGGCAACAGTGTTGGAATACAAAGTTCCATAATGTACAACATAAATAAATTTATTTTGTTAAACTTTTCAAACATTTCATAAATAAAATTTTATTTTAAAGATATGATAACATTTGGATAAAAATAAAAATTACAATTTAACAATTTGAGTGTATAAAAAATGAGTACATAAAATATTACAATAAATAACTTTTAACTTGGTTTCTATTTTTTGTATAAAATTAACTAAAATATGTTTTCTATTTCACAAGGTTTCTTTTAATGCATTATATTGGAAAATTTAACTATTGTAGTGATTTCAATATTTACAAAATCTTTTACCTTTATTTCGGAAAGCATAGCAATAAAAATATTTCATAAGATTTTTATAGCTATGCTTATAAATTCGCTTCTTACACTAATAAACATTTAATTGATAAAAAGCGTCAATTTTTTGTTTGTTTTTATAATTGTATTTTTTTCTTGTTCTTTTAAGTTAAACTTGGTTTATATCAGATTGAAATTTTAGCTGTTGTTCCTCTTCTTATGACTAATGCTTTTGCGATAACTATTATAAAATGTGTTGGAATACGAATAAAATGAAAAGATTTATGTTTGCAATATTGTAGGCTAAAAAATAGCTATGTATATTCACAGGAAAAAATATAATTGTTAAAAAAATATAAAATTATTGCCTGTTTAATTAAAATTGACATAGAAATTTTTCTCTATCGAGAATATGAGTTATTTTAAAAAACCATCAAAAATCTTATTTTTAAAAATCATAAATCACAAAACCGTTGATTGTTTCACTTCAAAACAAATATTAATTTCCTAATAAACAATGTAAGTATGCTTTAACAAATTTCATGTCAAAACACTTTTATGAAAATTAAGCACCAATACAAATTGAGTATGAAGATTTACGATGAAGATTAAGTGAAGATTTTAACTTCTTAATTTTTTCAGTTGATTTTTTTTTGTTTGGAATATTATCCGTACTTTTTTTAATTAAAGTTTTAATTTTTCATGATTTTAAAGATTCCATAATTTACATTGGCTTTGAACGTTCTTGTAATATTTGGGTTTTTTTACCAGGGTGGTTTCTTTTTAATGAAGTGCTTAGCAAAAAGAAGCCGGCAAAATTTGACTAAAAGGCATTTAAATTAAATTTTGTTCCCATTTACTAAGATAAGTTTGTCAAAAAATATGTTTTTTTTTAGTGTTCCGTAAGTAAAATTTACTAATAATTTAATCATTTACTATATAGAGCAACATGCTAAAATTTTTGGGGCGAATGAAGCAGTGTACTGGGCACTTTAGAGATATTTTTTTTTAATTTTTTGCGTAATGATGGTTATTTATGTATGTATGTATGTCCATAAAAGTGAGCCGATTTTATGAAATTAAGTTTTTAAACTTTTAAGTAATGTGATAAAAAACATTCTAAAAGTACGTTTTTCTGTACGAAATAAACATACCAACCCCCAATTTTGACATTTTTGTAAATCTTGCAACATTTTGCACTGGGGTCCTTCATTTCATGACATCAAAATTAATTTCCTCGGTTTTCACAAATTTACTATGCAAATACTTTGAACGAATTCAATCGGTTAAAAATTAAATAATAGCATTGCAAAAGTACAAAAATGGCATTTTTGATTAAAAACTTAGCTTTTCACTAAAGCAAAAAGTAAGACAACTACTGAATAGTACCTTCGATATTATTGTTATGTTCTAAAACCTATAGCAAAATGTTATTAGAATTTTTTTTAATATCTAACCGACTTGCGCCTTTTTTATGGGTCTTTTTTGACCCTTTTTGAGAAAAAGTTTGAAAAGTATCCTTAAACGAAGTCGTAGAGGGATAATATAATCGATGAAAATATTTCTCATAAAATTTCGCTATTGGTTTGTTAACACAACAACTGTGTCAAAGGCATATATTAAATAGTTTTTTTAAAGTGAAACTTATTTAGCACCGTTGTGATTCAAAACTAGATGAAACGAAAACCGACATCAAAAATAGACAAACATATACATCTTTAGATTTTAGCATGTACACAAACCAATTTCAAATACATTTTTAAACGTTGCAGTAGCTGTTGAACTGTCAGATTAAAATGAGTAGAACTCGGATGTAGTGTATATTTTAAGGTAAGCTTTTAAAACTTTGAGTATAAATATATATTGTTATTACTTTGAGTTGTGTCACTCTCGCACTAGATGGCAACAAGTACAACATCTTTAGATTTCTACGTTGCTTTGTGCATTTTTTAATTTTTTTTTTGCATTTGGCCAAAAAATCAACTTCAATGCTAGTTCGGCTGCAAGGTGGATTGCGAAAGAATTTTATATGATTAATATCATCCGTTATTAAAAACAAATACAAAAAATCTCTGAATTTATTGTAGTAAAAATATATACATGGATTCATTTTTTAGTTTTTGTTTTTGAATTAATGAGCATAAAAAACAAAAAAGAAATAAAATAAAAAACCGCTTCAAGCAGTATTGGACACTTTGTATTATTTTATTGATACGACTTGCTGAGTTTTACACTTTTTTGTTCGTCATTTGAATATTGGAAGGATTTGCATTTTGTTTTCCTAAATGATTATTATCATAATGCATACCATTTTTAGTAGTATGTTCTACCACCATTCTTGAAATCATCTAAACGATACGACTAGGCCTTGCATCGTAAAGTGATTTCAAGTAGTTAAGGTCAACTTCATCCGATGCAATTTTGATGGCGTCAATTAAAGATTTTTTCCTATTGAACTGTCTTCCATTTTCATATAATTTGCTCGAAAGCTAATCCCACACATTCTCCACAACATTAAGGTCAGGTGAATATGAAGGCCATTCCAAGACCTTAACATTTCGTTCTTAAAACCAGGTTTTAACGAGTTTTGCCGCGTGAATTGGCGCATTGCCATATTGGTATGTCCAATCAAGAGTTCCAAATAAATTATGAAATTGTGGGAAACCTACTTTCAGTATGCTTTTGTTGTTTGTGCAGTCATTTTTGCATTTTATAAAACCAGGTCAATACTAGGAAATGGCGCCCTATGCCATTATATCACCCACTCTGCTATAGTGTCTAGCTAAAAACAGTTATTCTTTTCTGAAATAACGAAAACAATAATTGTAGCCATCAGGGCCTTCTAAACTTAATTTTTTTTTATAGGAGAAAACAACTTTTCTTCATCGCTTATTCCAGGACATTGAACGTTTAGCAAATACTAGACGAAAATGCTTACGTTTTTGATTGAGTGATGGATTTTTGAGATTACTTAATGACGCGACGCACTGTAAAAAGGCTCTATTACTGCACCCTTTTTGGTTTTTTCTCAGAAATTTATTTATCACATTCTTAATTCTCCTAATTTTAGCAGCAATTACACAAGTGCTGTAGCTTTCTTCATGAAACGCTTAAATTTTAGCTTTTTTAACTAAACTTAAAACTATCCCTCAGCCATTTTTCCAAAAAAGAGTATTTTAGGCATTTACTAAGCAAGTAGAAATTAATCACATTGAGAAATTTTGCACAACTTTTCGCGATCACACAGAAATCAGTACTGTCCTTATCCTAATGACACCTTTCAAAACGTACGTTCTCAGATGTTTGCAACTATTTTTCGCTTGAACTTATCACAATGCACAATGGTCCCACATTGAAAAAAGACGGCTAAAACCTCAAGGAGTTGTCTAATCTGCATAAAAATACTGCTGTATAGGTTTTTGGGGTCTCTGATCACAAATCTGAAGTCAAAAATTCGAAACTCAAAATGGCGGCTATGAACATGGTAACTTTTCTAATAACTATTTTATGCTTTTCAAATTTGGTGCCCTAAAAGTTTTCGGGGTCACTGATCACGAATCTGAAGCCAAAAATTCATAATCCAAAATGGCGGCTTTTCTAAAACCTTAGTTTTTATGACTTCTTTAGACGAGCTTTATAATGAATCTGAGGTCCAAACAATAAAAAAAATTATGGAAGCATTAGAAGTGAAAACAATTACCTACTCAGATAGCTTCGATAAAGCAAATTTTTTAATTTTTAAATTTTTATGTTAAAACCAAAATTTTATAATATTAAACACATTAAGTTTGTTTAGTAACAATGCAAATAAATAGAGATAAAAATAAATGGTTTTAAGAAGAAGAAAAATTTAGTTTCCATTTTAGTTTTTCTTAAAAATTTCACATTCGAGCAGCCAATTTTTATTTTATTAGTATAATAAGATATCCCACAAAGGAACCACTATCTATCTAAAGGGAAAGGAAGGGGAAAACACTTTCGTTTTTTCCATTTAAGCTGAGTCAAATTTTTTTAAAAATGTACATTTTCAATGTATTTTTTTAAAAAATGGGTATGAATATTTTTTTAAGGTCTTACTTTTATTCTGACTAATCAAGTTTTGATCAAATACATAAATATATAAAACATGTTAAATTACTTATACAAATAATACAAAAAATGTTCGAACTTGACTTGAAATACGACTATTTTTTTAAAATTTTTTTAAACTTTAAATTCATCTAAAGCCAATAAAAAAAAAATTAAAAAAATTGACAACGCATTTTTCTTATTTATCTATCATAAATAGGTATTTGATGTAAAAATGTTTTTCAAACATCTTTAAAAAGGAGGTTTTGGCCGTCTTTTTCATGTTTGGAACCAATGTGCAATGTGCCTACTTTTTAAAAAACCACAGCGGAATATTAGTGGAATTCAAACTTATTCTTCATAAAAAACATATTTATAATCTTAATAGAAGAAATTTTTTAATTAACTTTTAACGAAGTGCATATGTCCTTAAGCTAATGAGGCGCAGTGTAAATGATTTTTGAGACTTGACTATTTTGTAAAAAAATATAAAAAACATTTTTGAGAATAAATTTCGCCATACAGAATCATTGGGCTAGGTTAGGTTAAAGTGGTTGCTTCATTTGAGACACACTTAGGCCACTTAGGCTCATTGTGGTACCACTGGGTTTATTTTTTTTCTCTATTCAAACTAATTTTTAAGTGGAAAAATTTTTGCAAATTAATGTTATGTCATATGAAAGGTTATCAGAAATGCCAATTTCTGCTTGTTTAAACTTTTGCTTGTTAAAAGCAACTTTTGAGTATTTTTTTTTGTGAAATGTCAATATTAAGGACCTTTTTTGAAAAAATATAAAAAAATATGTACAGTTCAAACTATTTTTGTCAATTCCCTTTATTGGACTCTTAAACAAAAAAATTTTTATTAAAGATATTTAAAAATAGTGTAGATATTTGATCGAAAGCCGAAACTTTGATTTTCGTCGTGTTTTTCTAATTCTTAGGTAACGAGGTCTTATGAAAAGCGTTGTACTCAAAATGTATAGTTTTCTGAAGGTTTCACTTCTGCCGTGCGTGACGGCCACACACATACTGTTTGATTGTAATTTTATTATTATTTTAGTAAAAAGCCAAATTGTCATAACTAAAAATGCCATTGTTTACATTTGATGTGTCGTAACTTTATATTCTGCAGATCGATTTCGTTAAGGTTTTTTGAGCTGTGGAAATTATTTCTGATATCAGTTTGTAAAAAACAACTTTTGGAAGAATTACAAATAAGTCAAAATGGGTCACAAAACCTTTTTGTTCTCACATAAAAAATTCATGTAAAAACTTAATTACCATGATGAACATAAGGTGGCCGTAATTTATGGCGTTTTCGTTTCTCGAAAAAATGCAACATTTTTTCTGCACTTTTTGGAAATTCTGCCCCCTTGAGCTGAAAAATGCAACATTTTTTCGAGAAACGAAAACGCCATTAGAAAAGCTGTTTTATTCCAGCTTCCATAGGCTTCGATTTATAAAACTAAAAGAGATAAAGTTTCGTGCCGATTGATACAATTTTAGAAGTCGCTCGTGAGCCCTAAAGTTGAAAAAGGTTTTTAAATTTATCAATATTTTTTAACCTTACAATTAGTTAAACAAATTCTATAAATTAAAAACAGCAAAATGCACGTATTTTATTTCTTCAAACGTTTATTTTTTTTTCTAAAACCAGGGAATTCTGGAATTCCAAAAAATTACATACGAAAATCAAAAATAGTTTTAATTCATTATTTAAGTCATTCCTACTGAGATGTATGTTTTCGATTTTATGAGGTTATTTGCATTCGGGAACTAGAAGGATTTAAAAAAATTAGCTTTGAACATTTATAACTTTAGTGGTGGATCACTATATGTGACCCGGTAAGTTAAAAGGGACCTATGGGTCGAAAAATCGATTTTTACTTTTTTGGTGATTCTTATAGTAGACAACACGCACTTTCTAATGCAACAAACCACAGCTTTCTAGCTGCATTAGTTTTGGCAGAAATTAGCTTCAAATTAGACACTTTTGATAAAAAAAAGTAAAAAAGAATCAGATGTGACAAACTTTCCTGCAATTGATTTAATTTGCTTGAACCTCGTCACTCAGGGGTTTTTGGGGTCGCTGATTACGAATCTGGAATTAGATTTTGAATATTCAAAATGGCGGATCCAATTTTGCTCAATATTATTAGATCTAGCTGATTTTTCTCTAACTCTAACATATTATTTCTTGATTGCATGATCATATATCGTGGTATTAAAATATTACATCTTTTGTTGCAACAAGGATCTTCAAAAAATTTACATACAACTTCTTCTTCCTGTATATCTTGAAGAGATATAAACTCTATGTTCAAAGTATCTGTTAAAAAATTTGTATTTGAACTGAAATCATCTGTATCACTGACAGCACTAACATCATGTTCCGAATTGTTTACATTTTCACACAAATACAGTCTTTCCACTTTTTTAAACTCATCTTCTGAACACATTTTACCAATAAATAGAATTTCGAAACATAAAAACCCGATCTTGAAATGAGTAGATAACGTAGCGCGCAGTAAAAGAGTTAATAATTTAGTTCACTCACTTTTGAAACAAAACTTCCTACTATTTTCAATTTTTTCACACTTCGAAATCACAATAGAACTGACAAAAGTTCCAAATTCTTCCTCCTGTATATTACAAAAACATTTAAATCAAAGCCTACTCCTTAAAAGAATGCTATTTTTACAATTCGAAAAAACTAATTTTGCCAATAACTAACATTCAAAGGTAATATTAATTTTATTTTTTAGAATTTTCCAAACAAATCCAATAATATAACAAAAATAGTCCACCATATAGGATCCGCCATATTGGATCCGCCATTTTGAATTTTCAAAATCTAATACCAGATTCGTAATCAGCGACCCCGAAAACCGCCGAGTAACAAGTTTCAAGTAAATCCAATATCATAACAAAATCATCCGCCACATTGGACCCACCATATTGGATCCGCCATTTTGAATTTTCAAAATCTAATACCAGATTCGTAATCAGCGACCCCGAAAACCTCCGAGTAACAAGTTTCAAGCCATAAAAGCGTTCAGGCGCATCAAAATCAACTTTTTAACTTCAAAGTCGTTTTTCTCCAAAACTTCTTTTCTGAGCATAGGTCCCTTTTAACTTACCGGGTCACATATATAGTTTTAAAAAATTTTACAAGTTTAGACTTTTGTCTAACATCATCAAAAGTGGCACTTCTAGCAAAAAATAAACTAAGAGCATGAAAACACTGTGAATGAAAAGAAATATATCCTCGCGTCATTTTTTCTTCAAGTAAATATGTAAGTAATCTTGCAAATATATTTTTTCTATATGGGTCATTCTTTTACAAACCGAACACCATTCTGACCGCCACATTTTGATTTGCATGAAATTTTTTTTACGGGTTCTATATCGAAAAAAAGAGACACGTGTTCGAGAATTTTTTTTTTTAAATAGAGGGTGTTAAAAGTTTGAGATTTTCGTGATTTTTGCCTTGGAGACTAATTTTAAAAAATTCAAATTAAGCTAGAGACATCTTTTTTGCTTCGTTTTGAAGATAGTTAAGAAAAGAATAGTTTCTTCAAAAAGCATTTGATATGATTGATAAAAATTCCACCAACTAGTGTTGAGTTCGAGAGATGTTTCTCTTCGGCTGGAAACTTTGCTACCAAAGAATTCACCTATCAAAGACTTCAGTGATCTCAAAAAATTGATCGTTCTTATGTTAATATTATTGTGCCAGAAAATATGAATTTTATGAATTATACAATAGATATATAACACAAATTATATATTTTTGTCCTTTTTATAAAGAAATAAAATAAATTAACTTTTTATAAAAAATTTTATCAAACTGTTTCTATTTTTAATTCCTTTGGATAATTTTTTATTAAAAAAATATCCTAACTTTCATACCTTATTAAATAAAATACTTTTTATCTGTTTTTCAAGATCCTGGTACTAATTCCGGGATCCCTGGATTCTTAATTAGTAATTCGAAATTGCTTTTGAGTACCGAAATTGGAAGCCGTAGACACTACATAATTTATATTATATTAAAATACAGACAACAATAATATGAGGCGAGAATATGAGGTGTACTTTGCAACTGGCGTGCCGACGTCAGGTACCGCGCGAGTTTATTTAATTTTTTTGCAATAGTAATAATCATTTCTCCATTGATAAAAAATCGTTTTTTATGTAAAATTTGGCGTAGAATACGATGGTTATGTTTAAAACACGCTAAGTGGTGGGTAAAATTGGTTAAAATTTATTTAAAAATTTAAATTGCGTATAACAATATGAAATTTTTCATACATTTTTTTGAAACTATTCTTTTCAAAATCAAGTAAAAAAACTGTCTCTAGCTTAAACAGAACCGAAGTTATGAATTTTTGAAAATAGTCTCCAAGGCAAAAATCACGAAAATCTCAAACTTTTAACGCCCTCTATTTAAAAAAAAAAAATCCTTGAACACGTATCTCTTGTTTTCGATATAGAACCCGTAAAAAAATTTCATGCAAATTAAAAATGGGTCGGTAGTTTTTTGTTCAAATCTGTACGGTTTGTAAAAGAATGACCCATATTAAAGCTTTAGTTTAGTAATATTTTTCGGTAATGATGTAGTTAATGCATTAACAACAAACTCAAAAACGGTTCAAAAGTTATGCTCTTTTAAGAAACCGGGTTAAATACAGTATTAACATCATTTCCATCGAACGAAGTAGAGTGAACGTTCAGTATAATGAATGATATTATGTCCAGTGTCGTACGATATATCGAAAAGTACGCTATATTGAAAAATTTTTTTCGCAGTCTGTTTTAAAAAAGCAGGTTTTAGTTCAATTGAACATATGTATATCAATTCATTTATTGAAAAAAAACCAACTTAACACGATTTCACTTAAACCTTAAATTTAAAATGAATCATATTGTAAAGGGTCCGCCATCTAACGTTGTTTTTTAACTAGTGCTTATTTCGTGAATGGTAACACTTAGCTCATGTCTGATTTGGCAGATAATTAGTTTTATCCTTTCCCTGAACGAATATGGTTGTGTATACGCTTGAACAACGCTGAGAAATATTGCGACATTACTTTGAAAATCATGGTAATGTTGCAGAATGTGTGCGCAAATTGCGTATGGATTTTGGAAGAAGAGAAGCACCGTCAGCTCCGTATGTTCGTTATCTTGTGAAAAAAGTGAAAGAAACTGGCATACTCATCGATAAACCAAAGCGTGAAAAGCTTTGTGGCAGAAAGTGTGTGTGAAGCGCCATCAACATCAATTCACCGTCGTTCTCAACAATTGAACATTTCGGAGACATCATTGAGACGAATTTTGCATAAAAACCTTGGTATGACGCCATACAAAGTCCAATTGGTTCAGGAGTTGAAGCCAACTGACCATCCAATGCGTTTTCGCTTCGCTAAGTGGGCCTGCGATCGACTTACAGAAGATGCCGATTTTGCCAAAAAATCATCTTTTCAGATGAAGCTCATTTTGATCTTGGCGGGTATGTAAACAAGCAAAAATGTCGCATTTCGGGCATAGAAAACCCGCACGCATACATTGAAAAGCCGCTGCACCCGAAACGAGTCACTGTTTGGTGCGGATTTTGGTCCAGAGTTATAATTGGGCCATTTTTCTTCGAAAATGAGCAAGGAGTGGCCGTTACAGTCAATGGCGATCGTTACCGGGCCATGTTGAACGAATTTTTGTTCACAAAAATTGAAAAGGAGGATATTGGCAACATTTTGTTTCAACAGGATGGCGCTTCGTGCTACACTCGATGTTTTGCGCCCTGTTTTTGAAGATCGCATTATCAGCAGAGCTGATGTTGTTTGGCCACCTTGGAGCTGCGATTTGGCACCGTTGGACTATTATTTGTGGGGTACTCTCAAAGATAAGTGTTACGCCGACAAACCAGAGACAATTGACGCTTTAAAGGACAATATTCGTGAAGCCATTGGTGAAATACAGCTGCACACAATCGATAATTTGCTTAAAATTTGGACCGATCGTGTAGGCTACTGCATGGCCAGCCGAGGCAGCCATTTGAATGAAATTATTTTTCATTAGTAACCGGAAGGATTGTACTTTCAAATAAAATAGAAATTTGAGAAAATATTCAGTAGTTTTTTTTTAATAGGATTTTCAAAAAAAAAAAAGTTATTTGGCGGACCCGATACTAAGTACGTATATATTTCCCGGGGTCTACTACATTGATTGGATCTCCAACGAACCTATTACAGATAGTGCACAGAAGACTAAACATAATAGATTGGAGAGTATCCAGACCAATCCTTAACGAGGGCAGGATAAAATGGGCTCTTAACACATTCCACCCATACAATGCAGCTGGAGCAGACAGCATCCTTCCTGCACTCCTGAAAAATAGACTAGTACCACTAATGCCCTTCCTAATCGCTATTCTTAGGACGAGCTTCGCATTGGGTACTATATCCAATGCCTGGAGAGAGGTAATTATTAACTTTATTCCCAAAACGGGCAGTTAACCTTCTGATCTAAGAAAATTGTATAGACCAATAAGATTCACTTCCTTTCTCCTAAAAAGTATGTAGAAAATTATTGATCGGCATATCAGAGAGGGTTGTCTTATAGACCACCCGCTGCACTCCGAACAATATGCATATCAACCAGGGAAATCAACGACTCATGCTCTTCAGATCCTTACAAACAAGATTGAAAATTCATTGGGAATAAAGAAAATGCAATCGGGTGCTGCCTAGACATTGAAAGTGCTTTGATAACATCGAAAACTCTCTCCAATATTGTGATCTATTGTAGAAGATGAACTCTTAGAACTTCTTAGCTGAAATGGCTTCGATGTGCAGGGTTGCGCTGATGACATCGTGATCCTTATCAGAGGAAAATACGAGGATACTTTATCGTATCTCCTCCAAAGAGCACTCAACATAGTAGCCAAATGGTGCAGGGAAGCAGGGCTCACTGTCAACCCTAAGAAAACCAACATCATCGTTTTAACCAGGAAAAGAGTCAGAGAAAGTCTAACTAAACCTTCTCTTTTCGGTGAAAACATAAACATCAAAAGACGTCAAATACTTAGGTGCGATGCTTGATGATAAATTTACATGGAACCCACACCTAAACAAAACCATAAACAAAGCAGAAGCCTCATTATGGGTCAGCAGAAGTTTTATAGGTACAAACTGTCCCAAACTAGCCATGTGGATGTAAACTTCCATCACGAGAGATATCGCCTTATATGCTGCACCAATATGGTGGAGTAAGACGATCCAAAAAACAGCTCAAGCCAAGCTCAGCAAGTTGCAACGTCTAGCTTGTGTCTGTATCACACGAGCGATGCTTACTGCTCCAACTGCTGCCATTATATCTTCTTGTCAAGAAAGAAGCTCTGATCTTCACAATCAGACTCATCATTGACAACAATTTGTATATACCAAGTAACACTCACCCAGCGCTATTAGCCGTAATAACAAAGTACGAGAATATAAGGTTATTACCGTGCGATCTTTGCCTCCAAAAATAAAACTTCTGCAAAAACTTCCAAGTCTCCTTCCCAAACAGAACCACATGGGAAACAGAAAGGCCACGGTTCACTGGTGACTATCAAGCCTGGTATTGAGAGGGCTCAAAGACAAATGAAGGCGTGGGAGCTGGCGTTTTTGGTTCAAGGCAGGGAAAATCTATATAAGCCAGCATGGGTACAGGTAACTCAGTCTTCCAAGCTGAAGTCCATGCAATTGAGCTCTGCCTAAGAGAGTATGTAAACAGTCCCACTAGCAAAAAAAAAAAACATATATATTCACTCTGACTTGCACTTAGCGCATATAAAAGTACGTCCATACTCGTATGGGATTGCCACCTCATTTGGGTACCACGCCATAGCGGCTATTTAGGAAACGATATTGCTGCCAACGAGCAGCATAGCCACGATAGAAACGATATAGCCAGGAAAGGAGCTGCAAGTTCCTTCATTAGGGAATGGGGCACTATGCGCCATAACATTAAAATGTGGCTAAACAGAGAGGCACTTTATAACTGGAGGGAAACCGAAGGTAACAGACAGGCAAAAACATTTATGCCAACTCCTTCACTCCAAAGAACGAAACAATTCCTTCCATTAAATGGAACAACTGTCAGACTTGTTACAGGTTTCCTAACTGGACATTGCAAGGTAAATAAGTACTTATCAAGCATAGACCAGGAAGATCTGTGTAGATTATGTAATGAAGATGAAGAAACAGCAAAGCACATTTTGTTTCACTGTAATGGTCTAATTAGCACCCGCCTTCGCTGCTTAGGTGCATTGTACCTAGAAACTCACAAAATAGCGGATAGTTCACCCAAGGACATCGCTCTGTTCCTAACGAACTTAACGATTAAGGATAATCTTTAACTCATAGACGTTTGTTACAAGAGGCCCTTGAGGGCGCAGTAACTAGGTGACTAGCTCCCTCCTCACTTAACTTATCTGTCTAAGTACATATAGGTACTGAATTCAGTAAAACAAAATGATATGCTTAGTTTTTGTTAGAAAAAAATTGCCAATAAGTATTTGTTTCCTTGTACGTGTAGTGCTGAGATCAACAACGTTTTCCGGCAAGCTTCTTAGAACAGATATTTTTGAAAGTTCTACATTGTTTTCTTCAGCCTATTTGATACACATATTAAAGCTTTGTACAGCTTTCTGTATGCTATACTTTTTGGTTGGTATCAAGGTTATTATCTGAATCTTCAGTATCAACATTTTCAATTGGAGCATTGTTTTCCTAAATGGGGTTGCTTCCTTCAATTAACAAATGTTCTGCATTGTTCCAGAACTCCAAGTCTTCTATGCCAAAGCTGTATGCCTTTCCAGTCAGAAACAGTTCAGGTAATAATATCACCGAGCCATTAAAAAATCTTAGCATTTTTGAAGCCTAAATTATCATGGGAAAAATATCATCGGCTATTAATTACGTGAGGTGTTTAGTGGGGCGGGGGCTATGCCGAATCTCACTCACCCTCACGTGGGGAGAGGGGAGTTCACGCAAAAATGACATAATGTTTTATCAACAAGCAACAGTGTAAAATTATGAGTTAACTGGTTAAATTGAGTAAAAAGTGTTTCTCTACTGAAATATGACTAAATTTTACACAATAATATTTATATTTATATTTAATATTTATATTAATAAATTCAATACAATGAAGCATAGATTAACATATTTACACTAAAAACACGCATTTTGAACAATCTCACGTGAGATTAGAGGGGGAAGGGGGTGTAGCCAAATCTCACGATATCTCATTAGGAGGAGGAGGGGTCAAAAAATCACAAAAATCACTTCACGTAATTAATGGACGCCCCTAATTTGATGCAGAAGATGATATTCCCCTATCTAATTGAAGAAATTAAGATGAGATAACTTTGATGACGAATACATTGTCGCTCGCACAATCTATATTTCCAGAGGTACGAACTTAAAATAAATAAGTACTGTTAAAATAATTATGCACTTTTGAACTTTTCAGAAGAGCTTTGGCAGAGAAGACTTGGAATTCTGGAAGGAGCACTCGTCTCACCGGAGTGAACGTATGTATTGGTCGGCAACACCCAAGCTATGATTACTTTCTTCAGTAGTTCCGGACAATTTCCTTTAAATGGTTCAACTAGCTCAGCTTGTGGCGATAATTTTTCACCCAATTTCTTAAGAAGGCAAATTCCGAATTGCTTTTTAAATTCGATCATTCGGAATTCCATCATTCGGAAAACCTCGGTCCTTGAATTTCTTGGGTTTTGTTTTGAGAATGTTCCCGTTAACGGGTATGTTCCTTTTACGCTGCAGAACAAACCATTTATGTAGGGCATTTTCCATATTAGGATTTTCGCCCTTCCTCAGGGATATTCGGCGTAAAGCTCCACTTTGGGTAGTTTCCAAACATTTCTGCATTTTTTTCCGATTTCTTGTAATGGTAACATGGACAATTGATTTTGGAATTCCAAACTTTCGTTAAAAAACATTCCTCGAGACTGACATCAATGTTCTAATGTGCGCATACGCAAAAAAAAAATCGATACCCATGTTCAATCTTGGGTGAAAAACCAAAACAAAGAATTCAGAGAAAAAAATTAGCGTTCGTTATACAGAATACATATGCATTTCAAGAAAAGAGTACATTATATAGAGATTTTATTATATAGGCTATTCGTAACACTGGACGTCCACTGTATATCCCAATTTCAGTGAGCTGACAATTTTTTTTCAGTAAACCCTCAGAGGCGAATCTACCTAAATTTTGCTAAACAAAATTGCTTCAAATATTTCATAAAAAATGCTCTGAAACTATGGCTCCGAAGAGGGAAAACTCATATTAATGGGTTCTGGGTCTTATTTCATAAAAATTTACAAGTTAATAATTTTATATCGACTAAAATTAGACATTGTCAATTTAACCCTGCTGTTAGGTTGGGACCATTTGGTCCAAATTTCAATACATTTCTCTAAATATCTTTCGAACGATAAAAGATATGGACTTGAAACTTTAGATAATGTATTATTTTTCAAAAATGCTATTTTCAAAATTCGAGTATGTAACATAAAAGAAAAGGGAGAAAACTAAAAAAATTACACATTTTAGGTTAAGGGCCCATTTATTTGGTCCATATAGTAATTTTTACTGAAAAAATACAAGATACAAAGTCCATAGAGTATTTTTTATTTAAAAAGATACAAAACATCTATTTTTTGTTGCTTTGTACAAAAAAATATTTAGGCAATAGGTTGAAAATTGCAGTCATTATGAATAGAACACACTGTTGATCGGTTAATTTTACAAATGTGTGCACAAACTGAACAGCGAAAACGGCACAAACAATGTGAGTTTTTTTACGAAACGATATTTTTAATCATAATAGCTAAAACAAATAAGTTAAGACTATTTTTTGTATGCAAAATGCACTAAGGACAAAATGGTTCGTTAACCTAAAATTCGTGAGTTTTTTTAACCTAACAGTAGGGTTAAAATTTCATAAAAAGTTTGACAAAACACTTTTCAGAAAAATACAACAAAATCTCGTTATTTAGTTTTTTAGAAAATGAAAGCTCATGTGGAAGTAAAAATGATTATTATAGACAAATAATTTCTTCTAAAAAATTTCTAATATAATTTTTAGAGCACAAACATATTATCGTCCAGGGATTCATGTGCTGTACGTGCAAAAAACACATTTTGAATATATCGAAATTAAAGTTTGAAACCATTTCTTTCAAAAACTGTACGATAGGATTTTCTGAATGTCTTATCATAAATTTGCGTAAAAGTGGCAATCCCAAAAAAATATTTTCTAATCCTTCTTCTCATATACAAAAGGAAATTTTTTTAACTTTAAAAGAAATTTATTTGGCTCTATACGCCATTTCAAACGTTTTTTGGTGTGAACCCATACAAGTGTAGTAAAGTAGCATTAAGAAAAAATTTTAGACATATCAAAATCGTGGTCAACAGGAATTTATTCATTACAAAAAAAAAAAAAAAAAAAAAAAAAAAAAAATTAAAGAAAAAGATATTCTAAAGCTATTTAACAAAAATTATCAAAAAATTTTTTATTCAATAAAAAACAAAGCTATTCGTAAAATTATTAAACAAAAGTTATCAAAAATAATTTATAGTAAAAACAAAATCAATGAAAATATTACCAAAAAAAAAAATAGACATAATACATATCATAATATTCCTATACAAAGTAATAATACAAAAATATGTCCCGGAAAAAATGACTCAAATGATGTTCTCAAAGAGAAATGAGTCCATTAAATAATTTAAGATGCGTAATAATTTGTTTCACTTTTTTGTATAAAATTATAAAGAAATTGTATATCAACAATTGAAGCATAATCGCGAATAACGTTGTAAGCGACATTTTTTATTGTTTTTTTTGCGAATACCTGTTAGAATCACTCTCTAATCTTATATATAAAAATGGATGTATGTATGTGGGTATGTGGGTATGTGGGTATGTGGGTGGGTATGTGGCTATATCACGTATAGACTCCAAAACCGCTGAATCGATCTTTATGAAATTTTCAGGGAAAATAAAGCCACATCTTGAGAGTGTTCCTGTGAGGTTTGGTAACGATTGGAGAAGGGGGCGTGGTACCTCCCATGCAAGCCAAATTTGCTCCATCGATCACAAACCAAAAAAAGGATATATATCAGGCGATTTCAATCGTAAAAAACTAAGATTTGGTAATTTTGTTCAGATGGTTACTGTCGGTAACTGTACAAAAAATGGGCGTGGTCGTAAAATAAATACGCCCACTTTTTCGAAATCACGGCAATTCCAGAGTTCTATATACTTTTACAGTGAAACTTACTGTATAGGTGCTCCAAGAGGCGGTCACTATATATAAATGTTTTCACGCCCACTTTTACCGCCCACAAATCAATGTCTATATATATAAAAAGCAAAACGATGTGTGTCTGGCTGTGTGATGTCTATAGACTCCAAAACTACTAAACCGATTGACCTGAAATTTTGGCAGCCGATTTGTTTCAGGTACGAGATGGTTGAGGGGAAAAAATGTGCCACACCCCCCTTTTACCGCCCCCAAATCAATAAAAATGTTATATTTCAGTCAGTTTGGATCGTATAAGGCTAAAATTTTGTAATTTAGTATGTACGGTTACTGTCGATAACTGTACTTAAAATGGATTTCCACGCCCCCTTTTACCGCCCACAAAGAAATGAAAACGCTTTATTTCAGACGGTTTTGGTCGTATAAGACTTAAATTTGGTACTTTGGTTTGTGTAGTTACTGGCAGTAACTGTACGAAAAATTGGTTTCCACGCCCACTTTTTGCGCCCACATATCAGTGTAAATACTATATTTTAAGCAGAAATTAAGAAATTGTATATCAACAATTGAAGCATAATCGCGAATAACGTTGTAAGCGACATTTTTTATTGTTTTTTTTGCGAATACCTGTTAGAATCACTCTCTAATCTTATATATAAAAATGGATGTATGTATGTGGGTATGTGGGTATGTGGGTATGTGGGTGGGTATGTGGCTATATCACGTATAGACTCCAAAACCGCTGAATCGATCTTTATGAAATTTTCAGGGAAAATAAAGCCACATCTTGAGAGTGTTCCTGTGAGGTTTGGTAACGATTGGAGAAGGGGGCGTGGTACCTCCCATGCAAGCCAAATTTGCTCCATCGATCACAAACCAAAAAAAGGATATATATCAGGCGATTTCAATCGTAAAAAACTAAGCCGTATGAGACTAACATGTGATACCTAAGTTTGTATGGTTATTTTCGGCAACTGTACTAAAAAGGGGCGTAATCGATATATAGCCACACCCACTTTTTGAGAAATCATTAAAATTTACTACTGGTCGATTGAGCTTAAATGTTGGCTTAGTTTGCACGGTTACTGTCAGCAACTGTACTAAAAATTGGTTTCCACGCCCCCTTTTACCGCCCACAAACCAATGAAAACGTTTTATTTCAACGGTTTGGGTCGTATTAGACAAAAATTTTGTAATTTAGCTCATATGGTTACTCTCGGCAAGAGCACTAAAAATAGGCCTGTCCCACTTTAGTTAAACTGACTTTTCGGGGGGTCAACGTAAAGTGAAGCAAAGTGCGCCAGGCTTTAGCTAAATTGAGCTAAAATTTTGGCAGTCGATTTGTTTCGTGTACGAGATGGTTTAAGGGAAATAATTTTGCCGCACCCCTTTTTACCGCTTACAAAACAACAAAAATTCTATATTTCAAACAGTTTTGATTGTATTTGACTAAAATTTGGCTATTGAATTCATATGGTTACTTTTGGCAGTTATACTGAAAATGGTGAATATTTTTGGCATTTCTTGACATTTTCGTATATGGCATTAAGGCGGTCTGGGGCCGAACAACGTCTGCCGAGGAATACAAGTCTTATGTAACCACTCTTGATGTAAACACTAACTGCAAAAGCGGGTCGACCGATTTAAACGAAAATTTTAGGGTACTATGCCTGGCATCATACAATGAAATCAATTAAAAATTGCACATCGGCGTTCCTTTCATATGACATAGCATTTATTTGCAAAAATTCTTCCAGCTTAGCGTAAAAATTATTTTACTGGTTTTGTCATCAAAACAACAAGGGTACCCTTTCTGATTTTTTTCGCGATATTTATTTGTTCCAAAATGTTGTTTTAATATTTTTTACAAAAAGTCAAAAATAATTTATGTGAAAAATTACCCCAATATCTCTTTCCAATCAAATTTACAACATTTGCTGCCAAAGCCTATATCTCAAATAATCAAAATTTATGATTAAAAATCTATTTTTTCATACAATTGACAATCTATAGTAATAAAAATAATTTTATGTTTGTTTGTTTGTTTGGCCTTTATACAAATCTAAACGGCCCAACGGATTTTGCTCAAACTAGGTGCACATATTATATTTATTCTAACTTAAAATGTTACATACTAATTTTTTGCCACGCCCCCTCCGAACTTTTCCAACTAACGGCAATTTTGTTATTATAATAATTTTTTATCGAAGTTTTTTGTTTTTAATTTAAAAAAAATTCTGTTATTTTGGCATCAAAAACACTCACATACACTCAAAATTGTAGAAATTTTCAGTACAACGACTTTTTTAAAAAACATCGTAACCAAAGAATGAGTAAAAAACGCCATGAAAATCAAAGTTTGGTCTTTGGATGCAAATATCTCTGCTGTCCATTAATATATTTGATTCAAATTTTTTTTGTTCAAAAGTTCAATAAATATACTTTACAAAAATGGGTTGAACTGTACCTTTTAGTCAGTGAAACTATGTTTTATAATTATGTCAAAAAAGATCCAAAATATTGACTTTTTACTCAAAAAATGACTTAAAAATTGTTTTTGTTGTAAAAATGAAATCAATTAAAAATTGCACATCTGACTAACTTTCATATGACATAGCATTTATTTGCAAAAATTCTTCCAGATAAGCGCAAAAATTATTCTAATGTTTTTGTCATCAAAACAACAAGGTACACCCTTTGATTTTTTTCCAATCAAAAGTAATGGCTTTTATGATTAAGTTACTTTATGATTTATCGAATAGCTTTGGAATTATAGGTAGCACAGATTTAGTATTTAACCACAATTTAAACATGCTTTGTTCAATGTTAACATTTGATGGGTTTTTGGAAACGGGACGAGGCAGCAACGCGCCGGGTTTCAGCTAGTATTATATACAAATAGAACTGAGTAAGCAGTTGAGCAGTTTGGGGTACTTTTATCGCATACCCAAACAAAAAAATAAAAAAATAAATAAAAACGAATAAAAGTACTTGTAAAATGAATAATAGCGAACAATTACAATTTTGTCGTTTACAACGGTATTCGTGAGAATGCTTCAATTTTTCAATTTTTCATTTTGTATTTTTGGATTTTTATCTTCTATATAAATAAAAATCAAATGTCGTTCGTTGGTAATTGCATCAGTTGAGAACGGCTGAACCGATTTGGATAATTTTTTTTTAAAATGTTCGTAATAGTCCAACTTAGGTTTTTACGGAAAGAAAAATTGACCACGCCCACTTTGCGCCCACTTTTTTTGATTTATCTAAAATCGGAAAACGGCTGGACCGATTTGGATAATTTTTTTTTCAAATGTTCGTAGTAATCCAATTTAAGATTTGTCGGAAAGAAAAATTGACCACGCCCACTTTTGCGCCCACTTTTTTCAATTTATCTAAAATCGGAAAACGGCTGGACCGATTTGGATAATTTTTTTTTCAAATGTTCGTAGTAATCCAATTTAAGTGTTTACTGAAAGAAAAATTGACCATGCCCACTTTTGCGCCCACTGTTTTGATATCTATATAAATAAAAATCAAATGTCGTTCCTTGGTAATTGCATCAGTTGAGAACAGCTGGACCGATTTGGATATTTTTTAAAATGTTCGTAATAGTCCAACTTAGGTTTTTACGGAAAGAAAAATTGACCACGCCCACTTTTACGCCCACTTTTACGCCCACTTTTACGCCCACTTTTTTATTTATCTAAAATCGGAAAACGGCTACACCGATTTGGCTTATTTATTTTTTAAATGTTCGTAGTAATCCATTTTAAGTTTTTACTGAAGAAAAATTGACCACTTCCACTTTTACGCCCACTTTTTTATATATACCTAAAATCGCAGAACGCCTGCGCCAATTTGGCTAACTTTTTTAAAATGTTTGTAATAGTCTACAAACATTTTTTACAGAAAGAAAAAATGGGCGTTGGACAAGGGGGCGTGGCACTCTCATACAACCCAAATTTGCGATATAAAATAGCTTTTTAGTTACAGACCGCACAGGCTCGGAATTTAATATTCGAACTCAATTTACACATTAAGTTTAACTGATAACATTTTATGGTGTTGGACAAGGGGCGTGGCACCTCCCATACAACCCAAATTTGAGATATCGAATAGCTTTAGAGCTATAGTTCGCACAGCCATGGAATTGGGTTTTCGACCACAATTTACACGTGCCGTTTTACTGATAAAATTTTATGGGCGTTGAGAAAGGGAGCGTGGCACCTCCCTTAAAACCCACATTTAATATTTTGAATAGCTTTTGCGTTTTAATTCACACAGCCCCGGAATTCAGTATTCGACGACAATTTACACGTGCTGTTTTACTGATAACATTTTATGGGCGTTGTACAAGGGGCGTGGCTCCTCCCTTGCAACCAGAATTTGCGATATCGAATAGCTTTGGAGTTATAGACCTCCACAGCCTCGGTATTCGAGCACAATTTGCACATGTCGTTTTACTGATAACATTTTATGGACGTATGGTGTGGAAACCTCCCATAATTTGCGATATCGAATAGCTTTTCAGTTACAGCTCGCACAGCCTCGGAATTCGGTATTCTACCACAATTTACACACGCCATTCAGGGGGCGTGGCACCTCCCATACAACCCAAATATGCGATTTGCGATATCGAATAGCTTTGAAGTTATAGCCTAAGAATTCATTATTCTACCACGATTTACACATGCCGTTTCACTAATCAAATTTTATGGGAGTTAAACAAAGGGGCGTGGCACCTCTCATTCAACCCAAATTAAGATCAACCCAATGCAGGTTCACTGATAACATTTTCTGGAAGTTTGGCAATGGGGGCGTGGCAGCAACGCGCCGGGTTCCAGCTAGTTATATCGATAAAAATTGAGTATCAATTCTTTTTTAGAAATGTATTTTGGTGTCAGAAATAACTGCCGGGCAGCTTTTCTTATTATTTTAGGTCTATTTGCGTACTAGCTTCACGTAATTGGAATAGAATAGAGAGTTTAATTTTGCATGGTATTCTTCACTCTCGAGCTTCAAAAATTTGTAAAATAACTCTTTCAATCGAAAGTCGTTACTTGAATCGAGTACGGAAAAATACCTAATATGTTTGCTGTTCGGAAAGAGGGTTGCAAAATGGAGTTTTAAATAAGTTACTTGGAAGATACTGATAGACTTTTTTTTTAGTAGGTGTATGGACAAATAGAACAATTTCGATAGGTAGATGTTTTTGCGAAATTTTTGAAAACTGTGAACAGCATTTCAATAATTTTTAATTTTTTTATTTGATTTTAAGTTTCATAGATAATTTACGAGCGACAAAATGCTGTGTATTTCCAAACGTTTTAAATATTTGACAAAGGCAGTCATAATTTCAGGAAACTTGGTATGTTTTATGTATAGTAAACTTAGAAAACTCTAAAGTAAGTTTAGTAACAAAATAAGTAAAAAGTTTTTTATGGTACCATTTGCTCGAAATTGTCAAAATGGCGTATGGAGCACATGAATCCCCGGACTATGATATGGTTTGCCATTTTATCATTAAAAGAATTCTATGTCAAAAGTAGACAAATCAAATGTGTCGGCTTAATTCAAGCACGACACTGGGTTGCATTGCATACAGCATCGAATTTTTGATTTATACGCAACTTAAATATCTAAATGTCTTACAAAGTATATAATTTTATTAATGAAAACCTCGATAAATCTGCCTCTGGATAATTTAAAGAATACTGTTTTTCATAAACAATTTTCCAGCATTGATTTTCATACAAAAATGGTTCAGCAATGCTTTTTTATAATTAAGATTACAAACTGTGAAAGTGAACTGTTAATTTTAAAAAAAGTAAAATCTACAATAACATTTTTCGTGAATTTTTAAGAATTTTTGCTATTATTTGATTATATATTCTACCAATTACACTGTGCACCAAAATGGAAAAAAATTTCTGTGATCGGTAAGTGATTTTTTTTTTCTAATAGATTTCGGCCCGCTGAACACGCAAATTGCAAAAAAAATTTTTCTATGGATACGTTTTTGAGATATATATTTTTGAATTTTTGACCCCAATTTTTTTGGATAAAGCTCCATACATTTTACCATTTCGTCAGTTTTAATTCACCGATTTTGTTATAATACAAAATTAAAAGAAAAAATTACTTTAAATTTATATCATCAGTTTTGCTAAGCTGTTGAGTGATTTTCGCACAATCGAAAGAAATATAAAAAAATAAATAATTTTTTTCAGTGAAAAATAAGATCGAAAAATCCTTAAAAAAAATTAGCAAAAATAGAAGACACCAAAATATGAACAGTTTATTATTTTTTGCATAAAAACTACTTTTTAAGGAAAAGAATGAGTTACTGATGAATAAAATTTATGGAAGAACAACGAAGCTAGAGACAACAAAGTAAAGGTACCAAAAATGTAATTTTTCTCGTTTTTTAAATTTTATTTAAAATAATTTAATTTTTTTTTTGTAAATTTAATGGTTAGGTAAAATTTTATTGAAGTAATGGTTGATGTATATTTCAAAAGTGATTTCGGCTCCTTTTTTGTCTGTTATAATTTTCAGAATTTGTTTGTCTAATGAGAAACCGCATATAATCGCCCATCATATTCACGTTCCAGGATCCCTGGTATCGTCGCTCCATTGATTTCATTTGCTGATGAAATTCGTCACCTTGTTTGTCACTGACGTCACCAAGCTTTGGAGGGAAAAAATCCAAGTGGGAGTTTAAAAAGTGGATATTCAATGACATATTTGCGCCTGTATTGAAAATAATAAATAGAGGAAATAAGGTGAAAAGAGCAAAATAATATTAAAAAAAAATTAACATGCTAATTTTTGCATAATTCTTGATGAAATCATAAATTATTGTATTGTATTCTGGGTTCCTTTTGTTCCCTAAAAAATCGGAAACAACTAGCCGAAACTAATTCCAGGCAGCATTTTTGTCGGATGACAATAATGTTTTGAAGTGTTCAATTGAGCCGATATCACTTTTAAAATATACATTTACCACTACTTTAATAAAATTTGATCTAAACATTAACTTAAAAAAAAAATAAAATGAAATTATTTTAAATAAAATTAAAAAACGGAAAAAATTAAATTTTTGGTGCCTTTACTTTGTTGTCTCAACTTCGTTATACTTCCACAAATTTTCTTCATCAGCAACTCATTCTTTTCTGTAAAGAGCCGTCTTCATACATATAATGATAAACTGTTCATATTTTGGTGTCTTCTATTTTTGCTAATTTTTTTAAAGATTTTTTGATTTAATTTTTCACTGAAAAAAATATTTATTTTTTATATTTCTTTCGATTGTTCGGAAACTGTTCAACAGATAAGAAACATTGATGAATACAATTTAAAGTAAATTTATTTTTCTTTAATTTGCTATTTAATATTGCCAAATCAGTTAATTAAAACTGAATATATAGTAAAATGAAGTGAGCTACATATATCCAAAAAAATCTGGTCAAAAATTCAAAAATATTTATCTTGAAAGCCTATCCATAGAAACAATTTTTATTGCAATTTTCGTGCTCAGCGGGCCGAAATCCATAAGAAAACAATAGTGGCATACTCACCACAAAAATGGTGGCGCATAGTGTTATTTCAAATCTGTAAACTACGGCGTTAAAGACTTTTTATACTAAATAAATTCGTTGCTTGTGGTTTTTGAAAAACACAAATCGTCGCCTGAGAAAATAAATGTCGTATGTGAAAATTTACACTTTTGAGATTATTGAAAAAAGGGGCTATAAGTTCTAAAAAAAAAACGGTAAGACCACAAAACTTTCGTAATCTTTTGTGAAATGTGTCTGCAAATAAATCTGAAATTCTGGAGAATATTGCTCCGCTAGATTTTGAATTATAGCCTCTTTTTCTCCATAATCGCAAAAGTGAAAATTTTCACATACGACATTTTTTTTTCTCAAGCGGCGAAATGTAATTATAAGAATTATCATGGTTTTAAAAAATTTCCTACGGATTTGCACTTAAGTTTGGCTCACGAACGATAGTTAATTTGGTATTGTTGTTGCTTAAATCTGAGCGTTGCGATTAGTTTCTCTAAATGGTCTGGGCAAGTGTTTATATGCATAGCGTATTAAAAGCTCTTTGTGGGTTTTTCCTGTTTATGAACTTTGAGATTTTATAAAAATCTCGTGTAGTTCTCATTAAATGCCCCTGTTTATGATTAAAAAAAAATTTTGAAACTCCTAAGAGTACGCGGGTGTTATTAACTACGAGTAGGAAGTGATGGTTGGTTGTGGAAAGTTGTTTTTAAGACGGGGAAATGGCAAAAATATTAAGGATTGCTGTGACCATTATTTGATTACTCTGACTTTATGGCTGCTTGAAGGTTGCATCCTTAATAGATTCTATCGATATTTACACGGGGAAAATTCTTTCCGAATACAAAATATGTTTTATGAATAAAATACAAATGATCATGTATTATGGACTAAGCTCACAATTTTTGCTATAATTCTGTATAAATATATGTTTTGTATTATGTATAAACACTGATTCTTTCTATAATTTTTATGATCAACGAAACTGCATTTATATAAATGAATTGCTCTTAAAAACGTTAACAAATTATAAGCTTTGACCATAAATTGGTATCAAGTATAAGTTATGACGCAGAACCCAAAGAAACAACACAGAAGCGTTGTTAGAAAATGAAGCCGTGCAGAGAAGAAAAAATTTGAAAATTTTTGGCTACAGCTGGGTTAAAGTGTAAACAAATAAATAAAGTTAATAATAAAGTTAATAATAAAGTTAATGTTTTAATAGTAAAGGAGGCAGCGTTGCATTTTTGCGATCAATTTTATGCCGCATAAATTCGATTTCAAGCAGTTGATTTATGTTTAATATCCACCGAAATAAGCGTCAGTTGCCACACCAGCGGTGGAGCTAAAGGTGGCAGCCTGTCAAAGTTGTAAAAAAGTTATGCCACAACTAATTTTATTGCGCGCCAAACTTCGTGGAAGGGATTTTGAGATCAATTTGAACCATGGTAGAAGAATACAGGTATATGCACCAGATGAGAGCATTCTGCCGGAATTGTCAAAACGAAGCAAAACTTTTTCTTTTTTTTCTTTTGTTTCCATTCGCCACACAGCTAAATTTGACAGACATGGCAGTATGGAAAGAGAGCACAGTCAGCGCTGCATATACCTCTATCCTTCTACCATGATTTGAACCAAAAAATTACAGTCAGTTGTTTTGCAGAGGGTGGAATAAACGTCAGTCATGAGTATGAACTTGCTAAAAATGTTCAAGCATAAAGTTATTATGCCATATACTTTATTCAGGTGAATTGCTATACTTTTACCATGTAAAAGACAAAAGTCAGCAGCATTGATAACGGCGGTAAGACCGTCAGTCAGCATTTTAAAGATGTTATTGTTTACAATAAAAAATATCTATATTTCAATTTCAATAGGTATAAATAAAATAAATTTAAAATAAGTTATTCAACTTTCTGGTACGTATGAGAAGTTGTCAAAAGATTCATCATAAAACTCTAGTTCGTATCGCGTTTCTAGTCATATGATTATATGCTGTAGAATCAATAAGTTGCTGTTAAAAAACATGGCAAAAAAAATTCTGAGAAATGCAGACCAGATATACACACTTTTTAAAATTTCGAGAAAAAAAAAATCTTAAAAATTAAGAAACTGAATTTTTGCATAATTTTCATTTATTTAAAAAAAAAAACAAAAAAACATATTCATTGAGTTGAAGAAAACTTAAAAAAATTTTTTGTCATTAAAGAATACAAATAAAGTTTTCGAATAAGCTCTGGTTTTTTTCTTTTCTTTTTTTTAAAAGATCAAAGAACCAAGGCATGCGCCTTATACAAACAAGGCTTGGCTTTTGACCTGAAAGGAAAGGGACAGATTTATTTAGAGGAATTGATGGAACCATAAGTGAATTATTGATTAGGCGAAACTACAGTGAAAGACAATTTTAATTGCTTTTAACCGAGGCTAGTGTTATGCCTTAACCTCGGCAATCATTTCCAGCCCTTAGTTGTTCCTGTCCATTAATTCCACATTTTCTACAATTTAGCTGTAGATTTTTAGTTCTTCCATAATTCTTAAATGAAGGACAGAACAAAGAAAGTGAAAAGAACCATGCCCGAGCCCGGATTCGAACCAGGGACTTCTGGGTTGATAGTCCAGCACACTCTTCACCAGACTACAAAGGCCGACCGTACGTTTTTTTTTAATTTTAATTTTGTAACTCGTTAATGGCTAATGGAAGCTGGTATGGAAGTAAAATGTCCTTCTTTGACATAAGAAAATCATTGCATTTTATAGTTTCTTTGCTGGTCACAGTTTTTTTGTAGCTTGGATCCAAGCTGGCCTTAAAGTCAAAAATTTCGTTATTGGTGTCTGATATGGCATTAAAATTTTTGGAACACTTTTCTACTAAGTTGGGCAATCTTTCGCCAGTTATATCAAAAGAGCGATCGATAGGCAAAAAACCAGATCAGTTCTGGTAATTTTTTCCCTGAACACACGGCAAACCAATAATACCTGGTGAAAATCAAAAAATTGTCGGTTTACCTTTTCGGCTTAATGTGTCTCCTGCGTCATATTCATTTACATAATTTGAACTCTATACTGAAGAATCTGATTCAGTTTTACTCATGTTCACTTACCATTTGATCAAAATTACAGGTTACAGCGACTTCAACAACTGTTTCACAGTCAATATATTAAGTTTAAACTAAACAAAGATTGCATCGCATACTCTCATTTGTTTGGCTTTTCATGGCCTTATGTAGTGCACACAGTTGGGTATTGAACCCTCAAAATGGGTATAAATTCACCTAGAAGACGGAGAGAACTTTGGCTTTTTTTGTAGTTGAAATGGATGTTAATAAGAAAAAAATACTATTTCCATCCGTCTGTCTGTCGACACGATTACAGCCGTAATTTGGAAGCTATCGTAATAAAATTAGGTATTTAAGCTTGTATCTAAAAAATAAAGATCAAATTTTGAAAATGAATAGTGTTAAAAGTACGGAAACGACTTCTAGCTAGTTTGAAGCACAAAAACAGTTGATTACCTATCAAACGTAAACAGCTCATATTTAAATTTGTCAATTTTTTTGAATGATATTTGAAGTAAATATTTAAACTTGAAGAGATTATTTAAGTCAATTATATTACTTTTCGTGATTAAGCAATAGTTAAAAATAGGTTAATTTGACATTTACTTGCCCTTCTTGAGGCTTATTCTTCTTAATGCTTGTTCTAATCCCTTTAAGGACAACAAGCAAACCGCTGTAGATTTTTTTGTGGAATCGTCATCACCGATGGCATTAATTTATACACAGTGAATTTAAATAATACAAAAGTGAATTTGAAATCTGAAACTTTTTAGTTTTTTTTTTACTTTAAGTATGAAAAAAATCCAAAAAAAAACTAATCCGAAATATGTATTTTTTACTTTGTTGGAGTAGCTTCATAAAGGTTTTGACGTAATTTGGATGAAAAAATATATCCGCTCGTATTTTAAAATCGTTTGTGTTTTTCATACCCATGGAAAAATATATATTTTGACTTCCTAATTTTTTTTTCTCTTAAAATTAAAGTAAGTTAGAAAAATGGCACACGTTTAAAGCCACATTGATTTTTCACAGTTTAAGCCTAAATTTATGAAAATATGTAGAAAACTGTGCTCACACGACTTAAAAATGGAAATGGGTTATTTTTCACCCAGTCGTCGTCAAAAGGTTAAAACGCTTTATGCGTTCCTCAAAAAAATTTTAAGACTTTTTAGTTTTAACGTATGTTTAGGTTAAAAAATGTAGTTTTAAGCATAAATTATAAATACGGACCTTTATTTAAACATGTTTTTGATTCAAATAGGTCATCACTATTTTTATTAATTCCCTTTTTTAGTAAAAATAAAAGCTTATTAAATGACAAAACTGTTTTTGTATCGAGTCGGTTTCACGAGTGATATTATTTACTAAATACTCGCTAAACTTATGCATTAGAAAAAAAGAATAGTAATGAAATTACTTTTTCTTAATTTGAAAACAAATATATCTACTAAATTTTTTACATTAAAAACTCGTTTTTAATACGACTCTGGATCTAAAAAATAATCGAGGTAAAAATAATCTCCACTCATTATCGAGATCTTAAACAGCCAAATTTGATTGAATTTATATGCTCGTTTTTGCTGGCTTTTACTTCAAGGAGTGCTCTAAAATATCTCTAATCCAATTAAGACAATGATGTAATATGGCATCACTAAGTCGGATTTCACAAAACTAACAGTATCACATAAAAATTAAAATCTTCCATAAATAAAAATATGGTCAAAAATGGTAATCTGTAAAAAAATTTTTTGTTGATTTAAAGAGTTAATCGATAATTGCTACAATAGAAATAATAGTCAATGGTTGCGTTCAAAAGACACAAAATTTACTCAACTGTGGCGCAACCGTTGAGTATGTGCTTTCTGAACGCAACTAATCAGTTGCTGATTAGCTCAACGTGTTGATATTTTTGGCCGCGAATTATTTTTCCGATATTCTTACTCAACGCGTTGAGCTGGAAAGTGTGACAGTTCGAAGAATTTGATTACTTTGAAATAAAGGAAAAAATAACGCAAAAGTAAGTGAAACAAAGCAAAGAAAACAAAAATTTAATTAATCAATAATAATTATTGAAGAAACGAGTGGGCCCAAGATGGTTTAAGTTGACTACACGCTTGGAAACTGCATTTATCAAGTTACAGATCCGGATAAATTCAGTTAAAAAATTTGTTAAAATTTTATACATTGTAATTCCCTAAGACACGGAATTCTAACTAAAGCTACTAACAGCACAAACAATGCTTTTCACATCGTCTATTTCATCATCTACACAAATATCAATTATTTCGACCAAACTCATATTATAAATATATATTCTTTATTTTTTGCGCCAAATTGTAACAATTTCTGAAACCACTGTGTTGACAGAAAATTTTAACAGCGTTCAGAAGGCACACAAAGTATCAGAAACTGATTCTGATCACTTACTCAACGCGTTGAGTAAATTTTGTGTCTTTTGAACGCAGCCAATGCATGCCTTTGCTTCCGATGCAGAATGTATCCATGTATCCTTTTTCTTGTAAAGGGTGTTTTTTATAAAGTAATACAAGTTTAAATCATGATAAAACATAGTAATAAATTTTTAATATCAATAAAATGGGCTTTATTGGATTGAAAATTTTATGATAGCAATGCTTAAATATGATTTCGGCCATGTGGCCGCCACGGCTGGCGCGTGCAAGGCGCAATCTGGAACATAAATTCTCACAAACTTTTCGCAGCATTTGCGGTCGTATCTCGCCTATAACTCTTCGAATGTTAATTTCCGGGTGTTCAATTGTTTGTGGTTTATCGACGTAGACAAGTGACTTTACATAACCCTAAAGAAAATAATCCAATGGGGTTAAATCACATGATCTTGGGGGCCAATTAGTTAGGCCATTTCGTGAAATTATTTTTTCGTCAAAAGATTCCTTGAGTAAATCAATTGTAGCGCCCGCTGTGTGGCATGTGGCTCCGCCCGGTTGAAACCACATACCAGCAAGATTAACGCCAGCTAATTGAGGTACGAAAAAACTTCGAATCATGTTCCTATACCGTTCACCATTGACGGTAACATTCTGACCATCATCGTTTTTGAAAACATATGGGCCAATGACTCCGCCAGCCCATAAAGCGCACCAAACAGTAATTTTCTGTGGATGTAATAGTGTTTCGACAAAAGCATGTGGATTCTCCTCACTCCAAATACGACAATTCTGTTTATTTACGTACCCATTCAACCAAAAATGGGCTTCATCGGAAAATAAAATTTTCCATGGAAATTCAAAATCAATATCAATTTGTGCTTCAGCCCATTCGCCGAATTGGTGGCGCATTCGATGGTCGTTTGGCTTTAATTCCTGCACAAGTTGAATCTTGAAAGGTTTTAAACCAAGATCTTTTCGTAAATTCTTCCATAAAGTGGAAGGACACAACCCCAGTTGCTTAAAACGGCGACGAATTGATTGATTAGGATTATCTTCAATGCTTTCCAGTACAGCGGTTACAGATTCTTCAGTGCGCACTGTTCGGCGTCTCAGTGGATGCACATTATCAGTAACAGTAAATGTGGTCCGAAAAAAATCTATTGTTCTTCGAATTAGCAGCTCTGAAGGACGATTATGTACGCCATAAAATGGACGAAGTGCACGATAAGTTTGACGAACAGAACCATTATTTTGATTAAAAATTTTCACAATTTGCACGCGTTGCTCTGGTGAAAGTTGATCCATAATGAAATGCCAAAGCAAACTTAACAAAAAGCAACTATCAGCTGTTAAATGGGTGGTCAAATAAAGCAGTGATGAGAACTCAAAGTTGTATTACTCTATAAAAAACAACCTTTATTTATTTTATGTTTAAATTGTTTTTAGCTAAAACCGTACGCCAATTACTAAGTTCGTTTGCACTTGTTTCAATTTTTTTTATAGCAATCGTAAAGTTCAGTATTCAGTTTATTTTAAAGTTATGTTTCTACCAACCAGAAAAAGGTGCAGCCAAAGTTTTTTTTTAAACTTAAATTAAAAAAAATTCTAAAAATTTTCGAATTCCTCAAAAATTCCTCTAAATAAAATTCTTTAAAAATTACTCATAGCTACTTTAAATACCTCACGTTTTGAGGAATTACTCACAAAGTGGCAACACTGCTTCAAGCAACTTTCGAGCTCGAGAGAGTGATTTTATGCTGGTTCTTCTTCTCTCTTTTGAGCTAGTAAAAGTACGGAAACACGTTCTAGCAGCTTGCAAGTTACTACAGTCGAGTAAGGAAACAGACCTAATTATAAAAATATCTATATCAGAGCATCTTATTTTTACGTTTGCATCAGTATCTATTTGACAGATATGGAATACTATCTTTGTATCCGCCTTTTCATTAGCTGTACAGTTAAAATTTTGGTCCACATTTTTCACAATTTTTTCACAATATTTTTTAACAGGAACTTATTTATTCTACGGTATATAATAATGTAACTTAAAATGCGATACGAACTAGAGTTTTTTAAAAAATCTATTAATGACTCGTCATACATACCAGAAAGTTGCATAACTTATTTTAAATATATATTATTAAAATTTTATTATTAAAATCAATAACATCTTCAACACGCTGACTGACGGTCATACCGTCGTTGTCAATACAGCTGGCTTTTGCTTTTAATATGGTAAAAGTATAACAATTCACCTGTATAAAGTTCATAAGGTGTAAAATTACTTTACGCTTGAACATTTTTAACAAGTTCATACTCGTGACTGAAGTGTAGTCCACCCTCAGCAAAACAGCTGACTGCTATTATTTGGTTAAAAATGATCTCAAAATCCATCCCTCAAAGTTTGGCGCAGAATAAAATTAACTGTGGCATAATTCTTTTTACAACTTTAGCTCCACCGCTACTGGATCAGCTGACGCTCCGATCCCATATGTATTAGGGGAAAACTATTACTGCAATGAATTTGACAAATGAATGACTTGTTCAAATGCAACGCTATCTCCCGGACTATAAGGTTGTAGCTTATAAGAAATTTTTATTATATGTGTACAAATGCCTAGCTTTTGTAATAAAATAACAACAACTTTTAATTTTACCTAAAAAGGTTTATTCAATTCCATATCAGTTGCAAATGATCAATGAATAATTTTATCATAATTTATGCGCAAGTTATCTTCAATTTACCTCATTTGCGCATGATCCATGAACACTTTAGCAACACATCTTTCGCCAGTTGCTCATACAATATGAACGAACACTTTAGTAATAGATCTTACACAAGCTGCTCATATATAATGATTTTGTCTTGCTCTGCATTTATGAGCACTAATGGGGCTTCTTCGAGATACTCAATAATTGCTAATACTGCAACACTGTTACTCATTTGCAGCTCTGTTGCAGATGCTCAGCTGGTACTTTACCTAAATATTGCAAATATTTTGCGCTGCTTTTGTGATCGAATGTGATACTTTCAGAAGGATTTTTTTAATATATCTGGCGATTGATAACTTTGCAGACAACGAAAGTCACTTGTTATTAATATATGGAAAATCAAAAAAAAAAAACAAAAGTTTTTGCGGAAAAGAAAGTTGTTTCTGATCGAAATTTTAAGAAGAGAACACTAACGAAAACTGTCAAGTTTTTTAAATTGTTCGCTAAAAAATGTAATAAATGGAATATAAATTAATATCTGTGTTTGAATATGATAATTACAATTTATTGTAAAAAAGACTGTACAAAATACAAATTTAGCTTATTTTCATCTTCCATAACTTTCGAGCAGTTTAAGTATTCATGTTGCCGACTTCAAATTTCTACTCGCTAGAACGTTTGACTTTTGCAATAGTTTCAAGACTATCGTATCAAACGTGATACTTTGATATGCTGCGCAATATTGCTGCAGTTATTGAGACTCGAACAAGCCCATGCTTTCTTTATGATCAGTTGCTCATAATCGATAAATATGAGCTGTAGGGTATAATATCTGCGCCGAATTCTCTCCGTGTAGTTTAAAAGTTTATCAACTTGGATTGAGAGCAGTTGCATTATTGCACAGTTTTTATGAAAGACTTAAACAATTTTAAACAAAAAAGAAGCCGCGTTCTACAGTTGAGTAACCTAAATAAAATAAGCTCTTAAAAGTTTGAATTCTTGCACTTTGTACGCTGGCAGCTTTACAAACTATTTTGTTTTCGGCACTTGTTTTTCGAATACTACTATTTTATCCTTTCTTTTCTTTCAAGCTTATGCTTAGACTTAGTCTGTTCCCGTACTGAGTTGAAGTAATTGTAATAGATTATAGAGTGACATTTTGCATGTTATTTTTCTCTTTCGAGCTTTAAAAATGTGTAAGCAACTTCAAGCTACTTGAATCGAGTACGAGAAAAGACCTACTGTCATTTTATTTTAAGGTAGTGTTTTTTTTTAGCTACACCAGATTTTTCTACTGTCCTCATGCCACCGTTAATTTTTCTCTACTTCTTTGTTAAGTTAGAGTTTCGTACATTTTTAGCAAATTTTCTAATTTCAGTAAATACAATTTAGAATATATTTTTATGTTTTAATAATATTGAAAATATTGAGTTCGAAATCTAATAGTTCAGCAGTGATATGTATTTTTTGTGTGTTTTTTGTCATTACTTTTAAATATATTTGACATTTTTTGTGTTATGTTTTAAAAAAGCGATTTTTAGTTGCAGCTTTTTAGCAATATTGCCGCAATAAATTTTTTAGAATTCTTTCATTCTACGGCTTAGTTCCTTTTAGTTTCGTTATTATTTAATTTTTTATCTGCTACTTTTTGTCAGTCGAAGCTTGCGAAAAATATGTTTTTTTTTTATTTTTAGATATTAAGCAAAAGAAGATCAAAACATTTACAAACATTAAATTTATCTTATATAATATTTTATATATATATATATGCGTAAGTTTTTTTTAGATTTTTCTTTTTTACTCTAATGAACCATAATTTAATCGGTGATGGTAATAAAGCTGTCTTTGCAATTGGTACAATGAATTAATCGTATCTTCTAAATAATTTTTACTATAAGTTAAATGTTTTTCTTTTAATTATAATTTGCTAATTTATAGATTATTTTTTCTTTGTGAAGGCAGTCAATCCTTATATATTTTCGTTTTTATTTTAAGGACTTTTTGTTTTGTTAGTTTTTGATATAGCATTAATTCGACGACTTTTTGATTTGAAAATAATAATTATAAATAAATTATATTTTAAAGAAAATAGAAATTATTTTATTTTTATGATATTGTTAATTTCTAAACAAAAATAGGTTCAGGCTCATTAAAAGTAAGACTGGACGATAAACGGCTGAACGGTGCTAAATGTTATTTTATGAAAGGATAGTCTTAAGTTCTTTTGGTAATTTTCATGTATATACGAGTAGAGTCAAATTAAATCTTTAAGCCATTGTAATATTGTTTAAATAAATTTAAAAATAATTTAATTTTTCGTTTTTAACGTAAAAAGACTATAATAAAAACAAAAAGAATATTGCTTGTTATGAAGTTGTTTCCAATGCTACTATGGTTTGAATTATTAACTTTTTGGTTTGATAGGATTAAGGGTCCAAGAGGATTATCTCTTAAAATGGGAACTCTTAACTTCGAATATTTTAATGAATTTAGTTTTAATGCATGTTGCAGGATTTGTGTTGTTTAATTTTTACAGGTGATTTGCCATTACACAAACTATGTCACGATCTTATTTGGGATGCAAGATTCTCTTTGAGCCTTGAATTGCTCACTTTAGGTCACTGCATTGAATTTTTACTGAACTGCGGACACTAAGGGCCAGTTTTTCAGTACAAGTTTAAGGTCTTGTCAGATTAAACCTAGCTTAAGGTACTATTACAGTGTGTAAAAAAATTAAAAACAAATTTTTGTTTTTCGTTAGAATATGGTTCTGTAAGAATACGTAAACAAAATTTTAGAAAAAATATCGAATAGAAAAAAGTTATAGCATATATTATATTCGTATGTCGCGTGATATTCAAGAACCTTTATATCTTTAATCGCGTTTTTCTCGAAACAAGGTTTTTCGAATCGGCTTCTAAGATATCTCGAGTTCTACTTGATCGTTTTTGATGAATCTCGATTCATTGTGATCCTTATAGACTCTGTTAAGCACTAGATCTATAAAAATCCAAAAAAACCTTTATATTTTTTTTTGTATGGCTGAAAGTTTCGCATGCCATTTTTTTATTTTTTATTTGCGTAGGTTGAGTGCTCAACTAAAAGCCTTAACTCAAGAATGCACTTTGATTTTTTACTTTCAGACGCTTTGTAAATGCTGGAGACGAGAAGCCAATTGCAACAACTTTTTAAACACGCTAGTTTCAACGTCCTATAGAAAATTAACAACAACTATAAAGACAAAAAAATAATTGATTTTTTATTTTCTCATGAATAATTTTTTATTATGCAAAAAATTTTAATCATTAAAATTAATAATACTAGGTAAAAAAATTAATAAAAAAGGTGTTTTTTATAGCTACAAACTGTAATAGTACCTTAACTCACCAAAATTGGATGTTTAAGCTCGGTTTAGGCAAAAAAGACTCACATTATATGATAATTTAACTAGATATTTATGCTAAAATATCTAGTTAAACCGAGTTTAAACGTCCAATTTTGGTGAGTTAAGCTAGGTTTAATTTGACTAGACTTTAAACTCGTACTGAAAAACTGACCCTTACACATCTCCAATTTGTATTTAAAACGAGTAAACGAATATTAAGAAAAACTGGAAGAAATGCATTGATGTGCATTGGAAAAGACAAAACTATTCAATCGCGTCGGAAGCGAATTTCATCTGGGGGGGCAGTACAAATGGGGGGGGCAGTACAAATGGTGGTGCAAAAAAAGTTCACCAAAATTTCTTCACATGAAACATGAAGAAGAGAGAAAGAAGAGGAAAATATATAATACAAAAATATTATCGTTGTAAAAAAACTGATATTTTGAATAACTTTTCCTTTTAAATTGTTTATCTAGCTAAAAAAGTGGGGGGGCAACTGCCCACCTTGCCCCCCCGCTTCCGACGCCAATGAAACTATTGTATCTCTTACAATAACTATGATATCTATGCTATCCAATTCTTTTGTTGGATCGTATTATAAGGAGAACCACTGTTTTCTAGGGTTCTAGGGTTTAAGGGCCTGCGGAAGAATATGAAATGTCGTCAGATCCAAGCACATGTTAGGTGCTTCAGAAGTAGGAATATTCTCGTCTATCTGCCTCAAGTTGTCGCCAAACTGTCATCTACGTATCTCAACATCATCAAAGCTAACTCCTAATCATATTCTTATTCAAAAATAGGCCAGGCCCAAATTTCACAAGCTATTCTACTCAGACAATGCTGTTACTCAGTGGCGACGTAAGATGGAATGGCACCCGGAGCGGTTATCTATTGAGAATCCCCAAAATAAAGCAAAAATTACTAAAAGTGTTATCGTGACTTTATTTTGCTTAAATATTCGATCATCATAATGAATTGTAGAAGCTCCAAGGTTGTCCACTGGACCACTTCTTGGTAAGAAATACTGGCGGCTTTCAAGTGGCGCCGCACATTGGTTCCAAACCGAAAAAAGACGGTCAAAACCTCAAGGTGTTGCCTTACCAGCTCAAAAGTGTAGCCATATAGGTTTTTGGGGTCGCTGATCACGAATCTGAAGTCAACAATTAAAAATGGCGGCCATGAACAAATTTTTGTAAAACCTTAGTTTGTAAAACTTTTTTAATTGTCCACAATATAAAAAAATAACGAAAGTATTTTTAGTTTTTTTATTGCATTATTTTAATTTTTGCAAACATTGCAAACTGTTTATTATCACGAAAAAACACGCAAACGCAACCGATCGCACACAAATTAAAGTAAAAACAAATGCGTGCTCAGTTAGCTTCGATAATGCGACAAGTGAGGTACAGTGGCGCACAGCTTATTTTATGCAGTGCATGCTTTCAACTTGAGGGTTTTATAACAACGAAAATAACATGAAAAGAAAAAAGAATATGGTATCATTTAAAGGAACAAAAAGTTTAGTTTAATGTATTTGCTTCATTTATTGTTAAAATTTATATTTAGCTGGCTTAAAATTAAGAAAACAGAAAATGTTGCTTAATTTAATCTCGTAGCTTATTTTATGCAGTCAATTATTTAAAAATTTTTCATATTAATGAATGATATTTGATAGTGTTAATATTTGATATGATAGCCCTTGTTGTCCACAACAAATCTAAGGCAGGGTGCATAAAGCAATCAAAATGCGCTCCCGCTCTTCTGAGCTATCTTTGCTATGAGTTTATCATTTTATAATATTCAGAGCGTATGCGGATAAAATATTCATTCTTCTTATAACTCCTCAGCTGCTTTCCTCGTTCTGAGTTTGTATGTTGAGAAATTTTAAAAGAGCGACGCCGTGTTGATGAGAGATGTTGAGTTTTCATCGCTAGTGAATTTTGAAATGATAAACTCATTGAATCGCTCGCTTTCATTTTATGTGAAACTTTGGTTAAGCACTTCGCACATAATAAATTCAAAGGATTTAGATCAATAATATTAAGTATTTTTCTTAATAATATATTTCATTACAAAAACTTAAAAAATCATTATATTTTATGAAATTATAAGAAACTAAGATACATAAACAAAATGGAACATTTTTAAAATTTATTAAGAACTTTAATATTTCATCAAAAGATGCAAAAAATATAGTTCATCATAAAACACGTATTTATTTTTAATTAACAAGATCACTCGAAATAAATGAGCGAATGCAAAAATTCCAATGAAATGACTTTAACTTTGCAAAAACTCGCGAGAGAGAAACAGTTAATGAATAACAAATAGAAGGCGTTGTTCAACTCAGTGTTTTGAGGAGCGCAATCTACGAGCGAATAATATGAAAGAGCGAAGAAAAAGTTTTGATCACTCTGTATATTTAACATAAGAGCGCTCAATTTGTTTTTCTTCGCGGATGAGGAAAACAAAGTGAATCGTTCGTCAATTGAATAATATTGATGAGGAGGAGTGCAATTTTTCTCTTCAATTGAGAGTTTTTGCGAACCCTGATCTAAGGTGCTTTGGCATTGATGCGACCAGTTTTTCAGTTTTGATAGTAGGCGAAATATTCGCCCACTCCGTTTTTAATGTCACTTTCGGGGCGTTTTTTAACATAAAGGTTAACACAAATTTTCAATAACATTAAGGTCTGGCGACGGTGCTGACGTGTCATCAAATGTGGGCAGTTGTATATTAGCCAGGTTTGCACAATACTCGCTTTGTACTTCGGATCGTTATCCTGGTAAAATCGGAAATTGGATTTTATATCCAAAGCCACTGCACTCTGCAACAAATTTATCTTCAGGATCTGTAGGTACAACTTAAATTTGTCCATTGTTGCTTCAATAAACTCCAACTTCCGAGTACCAGCAGCCGACATGCAGGCCCAAACCATGACGCTGCCACCGCCATGTTTTACTCTTTGATTTTAGTTTTCTATGTTGAGCTCGGTTTTCGGCCTTCGCCACACATACCATTCGAGCCAAATAAAGTGAATTTCGATTCATGTGCAAATATAACAGAGTTCTAGTACTCTGTGGCCTTGGACAAATGTTCTTTGGCGTAGTCTACATAATTCGGTTTTGAGGCTGATATACGGCTTATTTCGTGCTTCTCAGCCATGAAAGTTCTGTTCGCGCAAGATACGGCGAATAGTTTCCAAACTACACTGTTTGCTAAGGCTGGCTTGAACTTCTGAAGCCAGTTTCGGGGCTGAGAGTCTGGGGTTAGCCTTTATCTTCTGTACAATATATCGCTCGTCGGTTGCATTAAAAAATGTTGTTTGGTGCTACTCTGCCCTTATTGTGCAATCGATTCTCATGGACGAAGCTCTCGATGGTCTTTTGCACTGTAGAGGGCATTGATATTAACTATTTCAGCTATTTTTCGCTGCGAGCTGCCTTTTTAAAATGGTGTAAACCCAATTCTCGTTGTTCTAGCGTTGTGCGTGCCCCCATTTTAAAAAATTATAGAAGAAGACACTTGAAGCAGCACATTATTATGTACTGAACACATTGACGACGACAACAACATTGCATCAAATGTCAAATTCTTTTTACATGCTTTTCGTGAATATGGTGAAAATGTTGCAACGACAATGAGTGATTGCAACAAAGTCGCTGTCGTCGGCTTAGAATTGTTTCTAATTTGACGTGCGACAACAGAGCAAATATAAGTGTTTGTGTATACGTGAATGAAACAATCTAATGATACTTCCAGATTGTTGTTTCTTTCTTCATGTTGTTTCGCAATATTGCAGTCGTCGTCAATGTGTTCAGTACATTACACTACGAAGCATTAGAGTACCATAACAGGGAGAAGAGACTGCATAAAATAAGCTGCGAGATGAAATGATGAACTGAACACATTGACGACGACTGCAACAGTGCGAAACAACACGAAGAAAGAAACAACAATCTGGAAGTATCATTAGATTGTTTCATTCACGTATACACAAACACTTATATTGCTCTGTTGTCGCACGTCAAATTAGGAAAAAATTCTAAACCGACGACAGCGACTTTGTTGCTATCACTCATTGTCGTTGCAACATTTTCACCACATTCACCTCCATAAGAAAAGCATGTACAAATAATTTGACATTTGACGCACTGTTGCTGTCGTCGTCAAGGTGTTCAATGCATTAAGCAGCATTTTCCGTTCTCTTATTTCTTAACAAACTAAATATATGTTTTTTACAAAAATGAAGATCCTTTCTTAAATTAGACTTCTTGCTGTTTTAAATGATACCATAAACTTTTTTTTATTCTTGTTAATTTTGTTGTTATATAGCCTTAAAGTTGAAAGTATGCACTGCAAAATAAGCTGTGAGCCATTGTATGTATAATATTGTACATAATATGTATAAAACATTAGACATTAAAACATTATTAACATTACATGTTAATGGAAAACGTTTGCATAACCACTAATTTTAAATGGTAATGAGAGAAACTTAAATTTCCACTAAAATTGCAAACTTTATCATTGCCATCATAATTTTTTATTAACACTAAATGCTAGTGGTAATGCAATTTTTTTCCACATTAATGGTAACGCAATTTTTTCCCACTACCATTACATGTTAATCGTCATTACCATTACATGTCAATGGTAATGCAATTTTATCCTGTTAGTTTTGTTGTTAAAAGCGCTAAAGTTGAAAATATGCACTGCATAAAATAAGCTGTTAGCGACTGCATGCATAATATTGTATAATATTGCATAATATTGTACATGTTAATGTTACATGTAATATGCATGTAACATTAACATGTTATGTTAATGGAAATCAGATTTGTTTTACCACTAAATTAGCGCATTGTATTAATAATATTTTTATTGCACTATCAATTCAATGCATTATGCCCATCTATGCCCAAAACAAATAAATAAAGATAAAAATAAACAGATAAAAAACCATTTGGGTTTCCGTTACTATTTTAGTATTTCTCAAAACATATTGTGGGAGGCACATGGTGGCACCCAAATTCGTTTTTATTAGTATGATAAAATAACCCACAAAGTATATACCGTTTTATCATGGAAAACCGCTGCGATTACTTTCGTTTTTTCCATTTTATTAAAAACAAATTTTTAAAAAATGCAAATTTTTAATGATTTTCTTAAAATATGAGGTTTGAATATAATCTGAAGTTGTTGATTTCTTCTGATTATTTTATTTTAATCTAATACATTTAAATATTAAACATATTAAATTCCTTATAGAAATTATACAACAAATGTTTGAACTTGGTTAAAAATTTTACTATTTTTTTTGTTAAATTTTTGCCAAACTTTCAGCCCTCATATTAAAAAAAAAATTTAAAAAAAAAATTTACAATGCTGTTTTTTTTTGCTTGTCTATCTTTAATATGTAGGTATTTGAAGCAAAAATTTGTCTTCAAAAATCTTTAAATATGTGGCCAATGTGAGCCATTGTCGTAAAATCTTAACCATAATGTAATCTGCAGAAAACTCATCATAGAAGTTTGTCAGATTTGGAAAAGACATATGCTTAAAATATGCAAATTATTAATTCGCCAAATTAAATCACAACATTAACACTATAATCAATACCACAGAAAGTTAGACTATCAGATAACAATCAAGAGTTTTGTCCTACCTTTAGTTTTGGCAATATATTGTTAGTTTATGTCTATATTTACTTTTGAGATAGTTATTTTTACTGTTTTTCTCAAAACACAATTTTTTCCTTGCGAAAGAGAAATACATCTTTTTTATGCAACTTTTTTACATACATCAAAGGATTTAAGCTTTGTACTTGCGGTGTAAAAACGTACCTATAATTGCACATACAAACTTTCAGTGCAAATAAAAAAAAAATTTGATTGAAAGTATCATGGAAATGATATAGTTTCTGATCTACCGTTTCTGTAATTTTAAGGTAATAACAATTTTGTATCTTATTATAGGCCAAAAATTGGAACATTTTTTTACAGGTTTCAAAAGTAATTTACGAACTATGGTTAAAAAAAGTATGTGCATGGCGCATTGTATAAGTAAAATATTCAGAAAACTGTTGAAATTTTGAGCACAGTGACTTTTTCATAAACATCATTACCAAAGAATGAGAAAAAATCGACTTGAAAATCAATATTTTTAATTTCGATATGTCCGCTGTTTTCAAATACATTTAATTAAAGTTTTTTTTTAAAAAGTTCAATAAAGCAGTTTACAAAAGTAGTTTGATCTGTTAGGTCTGTGCATACATTTTTTATCTATTGTACACAAAAGGTCAAAATTATTGAATTTTTGTTAAAAAAATTACTAAAAGTTGCTTTTGTGGTAAAACTAAAAACAAGTAAAAATTGCATTTCTGACTACATGACATAACATTCATTTGTACAAATTTTTCCAATTTTTCGCAAAAATTGTTAAGCTGACTTTGTCATCAAAACATCAAGAATACTCCCTATAATTTCTTTGGCCAAATTTATATTTTCAAAATAGTCAAGTCTCAAAAAGAATTTATATGAAAAAATTTCCCCAATCAAAAGTTATGGCTTAAAATCTTTTTTATACTATTGGCTCTCTATGCCATCTATGTATCTACGTTATAAAACTATTTTTCTGTTTATTTGACCTTAATACAAATCTAAATGGGGGATCGGATTTAACTCAATTTTAGTACACATCCTGCATACATTATGTGCATCTTTGATTAGGTATTGGTATACTTAGATTTGACTACACCTCTTCCGCCCTTTTTCAACTAACGTAAATTTTGTTATTGTAGTACTTCTTAACATTGGATTTTTTTCCTATTTAATTTGGAAAATTTCTGATATTGGGGGTTGGAATTAATTTTAAAGGTTTTTTTTCGGTTTTTGAGCATTTATTTAGAAACAACGGTACAATGTATATTATTCAAAGTATTGTCCATCGTTAGCTACAACATATTCCCATCTTTCTGGCAGCATATGGATTCCGCGCCGGAAGAACGATTCGTCTTTTGAGGCAATCCACGAATCGACCCATTTTTTGGTATCCTCGTAAGAAGTGAAGCGCTGCTCAGCCAAGCCATGCGTCATCGATCTGAATAGGTGGTAGTCGGAAGGGGCTATGTCTGGGCTATAAGGCGGGTGGGGTAGCACATCCCAATTCAGCGCCTCCAACGTTTCCTTGACGGTTCTTGCAACATGTGGCCGTGCGTTGTCATGTTGAAAAACCACTTTGTCGTGTCTTTTGGCATCTTCGGCCGTTTAACCTTTAATGCTCGGCTCAATTGCATCAATTGTTGTTGGTAGCGTTCCCCAGTGATGGTTTCGTTAGGTTTTAGCAGCTCATAGTACACGACACCCTTCTGATCCCACCAAATACACAGCATAAGCTTGGCGCCATGAATATTCGGCTTGGCCCTCGATGTTGATGCATGGCCGGCTGGTCCCCACGATTTTTTTCGCTTAGGATTATCGTAATGGATCCACTTTTCATCGCCAGTGACAATACGATGCAAAAAAATCTTCCTTTTATGCCGTTGAAGCAGTTGTTCGCACATGCAAAATCGCCGTTCAACGTCTCTCGGCTTCAACTGGTACGGCACCCAATTTCCTTGCTTTTGAATCATTCCCATGGCCTTCAAGCGTTTGCCGACCGTTGATAAGTCGACTCCCAATGATTCTGACAATTCTTGAAGGGTTTGACACGGGTCTTCATCGAGCAAAGCCTCCAATTCCTCATCTTCAAACTTTTTCGGCTGGCCCGGACGCTCTTTGTCTTCCGTATCAAAATCACCACTTTTAAACCGACGGAACCAGTACTCACAAGTAGAAATCGATGGAGCATAGTCCCCGTAAGCCTCAGTAAGCGTGCGTTGTGCTTCAACCGCTTTTTTCTTCAAATGGAAGCACAAAAGTAAACCTTCCCGCAAATTGCGTTTTGTTGGAACGAAAGTCGACATGTTCACAGAGAAAAAAATATATGTTGTTTACACTTCAGTGGAATGACACATACTAAAAAATGAAGCTTAGACAATGTGCTTTGAAATGAATATAGTCACAGGTGTGCCCGATGCGATCTATTGATAGTTACGCCATCTCTTAGAAAACCTTTAAAACTAATTCCAACCCCCAATATTTTGACACCGAAAACATTCACATATTTTCAAAATTTTTAGTACAACGACTTTTTCAAAACACATCGTTACCTTAGAATAAGAAAAAGACTTGCAAATCAGAGTTTTGACTGCTGATGCAAACGCTCCGCTGTTTTTTGAGTATTTAATTGTGCTATATATACGAGTAATAATAGTAAAAAAAATTATTTGTGTGAACAAATGACCCCAATATCTCTTTCCAATCAAAAACTATGGGTAAAAAAGAATGGCTTTTACAAATTTGCCTTAAAGTAGACACTTGTCCTAGTTGCACTTAATATTCCAGTTCAACAGCTACTGCAACGTATAAAATGTCTTTGAAATTGGTTTGTGTACATGCTAAGTTGTGGTTTCTTTTCTATCTCATTTTCTTGAAGGATAAATGCTATAGATGTATATGTTTGTCTCTTTTTGCTGTCGCTATTTCGTTTCAACGAGTTTCAAATCATAATGGGGCTAAAGAAGTTTCACTTCAAAAATCACCTGACTAAGCTGAAAATGAAATAACTTTTAGTGGGTATGGCTATGGGGCCTAATGACTTCTAGAAACCTGATATATTTGCAATTTCTTCCATTATCTCTGAAACTGTTGCATAAAGTCAATTTTCTATTTATTTTTTGGGATAAAGTTTGGTATCAACGAATACTAAGTTTTTAGAAAAGGGGAGTAACATAAAGATCCTTTTTTATTTACAGCTTGCTTACTTTTTAAAAACCATATTTAAATTAAATCTATTTATTTACAGAGAAGGTTTTAATTAAATATATAATTTAAATTAAGATTGGGTGAGAATTTTAGAAATATTCTGAGAGAATATTTTGAAAAATCTCAACAAACATTCCGCATGTCCTACAAGAATGCATTTTTTGAAGTATCATGATTTGCTTTGATATAAAGCGCTTTTTATTTTAAGCTGAGTGCATGAAGCCATTTAAGCCATTAGTGCATGAAGTATGAGCAAGAGTGTTTAAGCTTTCTAGAATATCTTACTTCTTGTAGTCTCTGTATGTAGTCATAATGTTTTTATAATTTTTTTTTGTGTGTGGGCGGTGTGTGCGCTTTAAGCTCTGGTTAAGTAACTCTAATTTTACTAAGCAATTCTGTGTCAAAACTATGGTTTTTAAATAGTTTAGCTATAAATTAGGTCATAGTACAAGGCTTAGCTGAAAAACTGGGTGCTCAATGTTAATGAGCTTAACGCGGTTAAAGTTAACTAGAATCCAACATTAACCAGAAGCAACATTAAAAAACTGGCCCTTATTCTCCCAAAATATTCTATAAAAGTAAATAGATTTTCGTATTGAATTTATAAGGAGTAGTAGATTACTAATAATGGCAGTTAAGTAGCAAAAAAAAAAAAAACAACAAAACGGTAAGTATTTAAACAAACAAATAAACAGAATACTCAAAAGATCAAATGTAATAAAGGTTGAAAATCAAGAAATTACCATTACACTTCAACGTTGCTCTAATGATATTCTTACATCATTAATATCATTATAGTACTTTACATTTATGCTTGTTTTTTTATATAAGAAAATGTTATATTCACAGTTTTTTATTTTTAAAGTCGAGTTGATTTAATATAATGCTATATCATCACATATGTGCAAAATTTCAGAATATAATGTTAATATTTTTTATTCACTTAACTTAAACAAAGGTAAGAAAATTACATTAAACATTTTTTGTTTTTTTTTTTTTTCAATTTATTTTTGTGTGTTTTCTTGTATTTGTTCTGTTTTTGTTTAAATGTATCACTAGATTTTTCATGTTTCCCATTTTATCGTGTATCGTTTTATATAATAAAAATTTCATGTCTTACAACTTTAAACAATCTTGAGCTTAATACTAATCAAAAATAAACAAAAGTGTTTTGAAAAACGTTTGAAAGGCAATAACAATAAATATCATAACTGTATCTGTTTTAAATATATAATATAATATCTATTTCTTCTTCTTTTCCTGTTTCTTTTTTTTTAATCTCATTGTTAGTGTATAATTAGCTAATCTATTTAATTGAATTTTATAATCATCTCATACATACAAACGTTTTATATATACGCAAAATTAAGTTAATGCCTAGAATTAATTTTGTAAATAATCCATTTTATGCATTTGTTTAAAAATATTTTTTTCTTTTTCTATGGTTGAGTTTTCTAACATTTTAGAAAAACATTAACTTCTATGAAAATCCTTTATAGTGTACAAAAAAGAATATGAGGAAAATTGAATAGGCCGTTGGAAATGTGATTCTGGCAATGACATCGATCGTTTTCGCAACTCGTATAGGATGTGGCGGTTCCTTTTTGCGCACCTGAACGAAACATGTCTGAAAGAGATGGAAATAAAGTTAGCATTAGTTGTACATAAATGAAAAATTCAATCAGTAGTTAATGTTTGAAAAAGATTGGCCAGTCAAAATTTATAAATGTGATAAAAAAACACTCCAATATACGAGTAGGTATTCCATTTCGAAAGATTTTGAAATATTTCCGTAGGTTTTATATGATGGCGGACAGCGTAGTCTTCTTTAAAAAATTTCTCTGCAAAGTGAATAACCATTAATGTTACATGTTACATAATAATAAAAAGAGCCGAATTTTGTAAAAAAGGCGAAACTAGATTTTTGAGTTTTATAAGATATTAGTAAAAAATATGCCTAAAAATTTGAAAGATGCCAGCATGTAGGTTTTTAAAAAAAAACTATGTTTTTCAGTTTTTTCACTTACTGAGCTGTGCTCCTAAATATATGGCGCATTTGGAGAAACAGCAGTTTAGGTTTGTATGCAGGATTTTACCAGTTTAAACGTTAAAATGTTTCGTCAAAGGCGACAACGTTGGCATAAGCTTTCATAAATGCATCAAATTTAACACTTATTTATCTCTAAATCTGATAACTCCAATCATTTTGGGGAAATTTCGGAAAAAATCCCAGTGATTAGAAACAAATTTTATTTTGTTTACTAGGTAGATACATATTATAATATTTTTTCTGTGAAACTTTCTCTCTTAAAAGTTTGTGAAATGGCCTTGTAAAAGACAATCAGAAATACGTAGTTATTTCAAGTTATTTCATGGGAAATTATAGGAAAAAATAACAAACGCTCCTTTTCTCAAAATTTACTCGATCAAATATATTGTTTTTTTTTTTTAGACTAAACCAACGCTCAGGGGATGCCCCCTATAAATGCGTAAGCATTGTGTTGATTCGGAAGATGGGTGATAGTTAGTTGGAGGGTGGATAGATGGAGTAGTGTCGGTGAATATTTGTTTTAAATTTGCACAGCTTAAAACTGCCGGGAAACACGCTCGCAGGGAGACTATTCCACAACTTAACCGTGCGACTAAAGAACGAATTATCACGGTAATGAGAGGTTCTATTGGGCATCGACGCAATGGTAAAGGGGTGGGCTTGGACAGCTGCCCGAGTGGACCTGGCAAACACACGAGCTGGTGGCGTCAGGTCATGTATCTCGCTTGAACACTTCCCATGGTAATACCTATACAGAAGGCTTAGGCAATCAACATTGCGGCGATGCCCAAGAGAGTTGAGAGAGGATGAAATACTTTCATTCCCTATCAAATATATCGCACGACGTTGAATTCGATCCAGAAGCTCCAAATAAGATCTTAAAGCCCCTGCACAAATGTGCGAATTGTACTCCATTTTCGGTCTAATATATGAGGTGTAAATCATGCGAAGATCAGCTGAGGTGAAATATTTTTTGCACCGTTTTAAAAAACCTAGGCACTTGCCCGCTTCTTTCGACACATCGAAAATATGATCATTCCAACGAAGATCACACTTGATCGATATGCCCAGAACGTCAAGAGCGGCTGATTCCACAAGATCCACACCATTCATATTGAGGGGTACTAAGGGGCAATCGATCCGCTTGTGGGTTAACATACAGCACTGGGTCTTGCTTGCATTGAACTCTACTCTATTAGCAAGACCCCACTCGGAGATTTTTTGTAGATCATTTAGGAGTGTGTCATTCATATTTTGCCTTTTTCTCTCAATCTCCATAGAGCTTGGGCATTTTTTAAATGAATATGAATGACAAATGCTGCTGTCGTCCGCAAACGAATGTATTGGGTTATGCGTCAACGACAGAAGGTCGTTGATAAAAACCAGAAACAAAGTTGGCGATAGAACTGAACCCTGCGGTACTCCGGAGTTAATTGCGTACTCCTCGGACGAAATACCGTCAACTACGACTCGAATCGTTCTGTCCTTGAGGAAACACGTCATCCATCGAGCAAAGTTGGCACCAAAACCATATGCAACAAATTTTGACACGAGCGCTTTATGCCACACTCGGTCGAACGCTTTAGAAATATCAAGAGCAACAACCCTGCTCTCGCCGAAAAAGTGAACGCATTTATTCCATTCTTCGGTTAAGAACGCCATAAGGTCACCAGTAGAGCGAGCCCTACGGAAACCATATTGACGGTCACTGAGCAGTTGGTTGCGCTCCAGATAGTTCACAACGTTGAAGTTTATTACGCTCTCCATAACTTTAAAAAGCGTAGAGCATATCGCAATGGGTCGGAAGTTCGTGGCATCACCCTTTTTAGGTACCGGCTGGACATTTGCCACCTTCCAACAAGATGGAAATACTTCTGTTCTGTAGGAGATGTTGAAAAGGTTGCGCAAAGGCCGAGCCAGCGAAGAAGCACACATTTTAAGCACAATTGGTGGTATGCCATCAGGACCAGAGGCTTTGTTTACGTTCAGATTTGTAAGTACCCTTTTAACTGCTCTCGTTCGAAAGTATATCTCCTGCATTTGCAGAAGATCCACCCTCAACAAAGGGCAGTGGCTGATTGCTATCCGAGAGAGTGGAATTTTGTATATCTATGGCTCTGACAACGTTTGGAAAGAAATGAAAGAATGAAAGAAATCTGGTCTAATGTGTAATTGAAAAAATAAAATATTAAAAATGTTTTAAAAATATTAGTAGCGATTCATTTCAATAAATTTCATCTAGTTCAATATATGGACAATTCCGTCAAAAGTGCCCTTTTTCAATTGAAAAATGAAAAAATAAAACTTGAAGCTAGAATTTTGGTTTCTGTATACTACTTGGCTTCAAAGTAAGTTAAAATTGCTTGAGGTCACACGGTATGACGTCATTAAATTGATTTGTATGCATTTTGTGTGTGTTTTAAGTGGTTACAGGAATGATAAAATCGTCTTTATTTAAAGATCGCAGGCATTAAAGAAAACTAAAACAATGTTCCGCTCGTTTTTATCATTTACTACTAAGTACTTTAACCTTCATCGGTCGCTTATTTCTAGAAACGAATAGGTTCCTTGTGTGTACATTTTAAACACTTCTTTCAGGAGCAATATTTTCATCGATTTATGAAATGCATGCAGTCTTCTCGTCAAAAATACTAACTTATTCATTACTTTATTTTATACTTCGACTTGGTTTTTGATCTTGCCATAGTACTTGAGTACTCAATGCAAACATAACTAATTTTTCATTTTAAATTATCACACGTAAAACGGTTAGCTTTTAGTGTGGTACAATTAGAAAACGGTTTTTGTATCATTGGTTTGAAGGAAATGCAGACTTTTTTTTAAGATGTTATTGACTTTGGAAATCAGTTTAGAGATAAATAAAATATAGAGAAAGACGTAATGACACATATTATCAAGTTTTTCCTCTTTAGCTCACAAAGGGTGGGGGGTGAACCTCATCTTTGCATATTTTTACTCGCCTAATCCAGGAGAATCACCACCCAAGGGAGTTAAATCTATATCTGCGGCACCTTGGTTATAATTCGTGCAGCTTTAAATATACAAATACAGGTGTCCCTATTTATTTTCTCATCACTGTATGTATGTGTAGCTGATTACCTTTATAATTTTGTCTTACTACTATTTTTGAATTTAATTACCAGTTTTACAACACTGTTTTTACTTTACTTTGAATTGCAATCATGTTTCTTTGAATTTGACATTTTCTTTATTCTTACCTTTTCTCACAAAATCTCGTTCTGTGCACATGCATTTTTCAAGTGCTCCAACATAAATTTAACTTTAAGTTTTTATATTTTGGATATAATATAATTTTAAATAATAAAGATTAGCTCCAGCAGCTAAATATGTATATCACGTATAGACTCAAAACAGCTTAACCGATCTTTATGAAATTTTCAGAGAAACTGAAACAACATTTTGAGAGTTTGGTGTTGATTGGATAAGGGAGCGTGGTACCTCCCATACAACCCAAGTTTACGCTATCGCCTACAAACCATAAAAAATGCTATATATCAAACGGTTTTGATCGTAGAAAACTAAAATTTTGTTAAGGTAACCATCTTCGGTAACTGTACTAAAAATGGTCGTGGTTGCACCTTATCTGCGACTACGTTTTTGAAATCATGCCAATCCTGAGTTGTAATAATTTTGATAGTGAACTATATATGTAAATGTTGCCACGCCCATTTTACCGCCCACAAAATCAATGGAACTTTTCTATATAAGGCGGTTTTGATCAAATAAAATTAACGTTTAATAGTTTAGTTCATATGCTTATTATGGTCGCAATATATTTACGCCCACTTTTTCGAAATCATGCTAATTCCTGAGATGTTTACATTTTAATAGTAAAAATTGGTATGTAGGTGTAATGGAAGCAAGTGGTGGTCCCTATATATGTTATGTGGAGAACACTATGTTAATTTAAACTTGTTGTTATTAATTATTTACTAATTTATTTATTTTTTATTATTGTCAAATTTTTTATTATTGTCATTGATTCTGTTAAAAAAAATTAAAATAAATGATATTGTTAGTTTAAAAATAAGCTAAATCTTTTACGATTTAACATCAGAAGTAGGATACAAGAACTAATTTTATATCAATGCCTTCGCTAAAACGTTCAAGACCATTTGAAGAAGTTCAAAATTTGGCGAACATGAACGACATTTTCAAAATTTTTTCGCTGAACTAACAAAAATGGCTGCCGGTCAATCAGCCACCAGTTATCAAAAACCAACACCACCCACTTCTGTTAATGCCAATGGAAAACGAGTTTCTTTTAAATAAGCAAACTTTGATACAGACAATAGCGCGTATTCCATGGAGGAATGGCTAAAAGGCGTTAATGAAATTCGAGCAAAAAACAAAATTGATGATCACAGCATTATTTTAAATGTTGGGGAAGCGCTAGAGGAAAAAGCCAGTCGATTTTTTAACGGATGGAGACTCTTGATAAAAAATTGGACTCCTTGCGAGGAAGATCTATTGACAGCATTTCTAGATTAAGAAACTTGGGATACAAAATTATTGCGTGCCGCCATATGAAGAGCCCTGATTTCAGTAGCGTTAGCGAATAAGACTTAGAAAAGGTTCGTAGTTAGAACCGATTTTACTCTGAATTACCATGGGAAAGAGTTGTGTGGGCCGTTATTGGTGGGATAAGTTCGGCAGCAGTTCGAAGAGGTTTAAGACTTCATCAAACTAAGAACCAAAAATAACTAATGAAACTACTTCGTCAATATGAAACCGAAAGAGAAGATCAGCGATTCAAAGATTAGAGTTTTGGCGAACGTTGAAAGGTAGATGAACCATCACATTATTATCAATTCCAGGGACAATGTTTCAACTATGGTTTTACAGGACATAAAATGGATCAGTGCACAAGGGCAACATCAAGAAGTGATATTAAGATAAACCAACTCTATAAAAACAAAGCATAGGCTGACAATTCACTTCATTTGTGTTCTTTTTGTGAACGATTTGGGCACACTGAATCAAACTGCTTCAAGAAAAACGGAAAACCTAAAAATTTGCTGTTTAAATAACCGCTGTCAGATCTCTTCTACTGCAAGTTTTCCAAGTAATGATTGCAAGTATATTTTCACTTATACAGGGTCCGCCAAATAACTTTTTTTTTTGAAAATTCTATAAAAAAAAACTACTAAATATTTTCTCAAATTTCTTTTTTTATTTGAAAGTACAATCCTTCCGGTTAATAATGAAAAATAATTTCATTCAAATGGCTGCCTCGGCTGGCCATGCAGTAGCCTACACGATCGGTGTAATTTTTAAGCACATTATCGATTGTACAGTTGTACAGTTAGCTGGAAATTTTCTTAGACTTTTTTAGCTACAGTCGGCATATGACTACTGATTTATTTAAGATAAGAGTTTAAATCAGTTTTTGAAATTTTGTATAAATGGCTGAAACTATTTCTTTTAACTAAATGTACTACCATATCAAAAATATATACATATAATTCATATCATTTTTTTAAATTATTTCATTATTGAAGTAATTTAAAAATTTAAATCTTCTTATATAATAACACAATATACATGCACGCTATATATAGTTTGTGTTGTGTATTTAAATAAGAATATATAAGAAATAGATATAGTATATAAATTATATATAATTTAATATAATAAATGTACGTAGGCAGTTTAACCGCCTAGTGTTGTAAATTGAAAACGCAAACCAACGACAAGAAAGTCACGAGAAGCAATAGAATTTTGTACAAAAAAAGGTGTTGCTTCTCGTGTCTTACTTATCATTTTTTTGCGTTTTTGATTTACAACATTAGGCGGTAAGAAATAGAACGCTTATGATAAGCAGACTGTAGTAATTCAATTACAACTGTAAATATAAATTTATTTTGCAGGTTTTTTGTGTCAGTGTTTTTATGTACATATATATAAAGCGTTATAAAAATACTTCGATTTTCATATGCCGACTGTAGCTACCAAATAGCATCTACAAAAAAATTAAAGCTAAATGCACAACAACAATTACCAAGCAAGTCTACATGATCACAGCGATTGCGCAGCGTTAGAGGGGATGAGCCGAATTGGCGGCGAAAAATAAATAGCACTTTGCTTGCTATTTTTTCTGTTTGCCTGCTAGCAAGATCTAAAGTGGAGGCATTAAAAGAGACTTCACGACAGTCAAACAAAATACAAATATGAAAAATGGAAATTTCATTTTATTTCAGCACTTAGCTCTGAAGTCTCTTTTAATGTCGGAATTAAATTTTTAAATTCCGCTGAAAAGCCAATTAATGTGCTTAGTGGAAAATCCTAATTGCCAATAGGGGGTATGTTTAGTACGTAGGTGCATTCTGTCTGTCCCGTCTGATCCGGGCAGGATCTAGAATGTAAATCGTGCATGCGTATAGGTCGGGTATACGTATCTTTGGAAGATTAATACCTCCGGGCGAATCCAAAAAAAAAAAAGAAAAAATGCCTCCCTCCACTTGAGATCTGTATATTTTGCAAAGTACTGTATATTTTACGCCGCCAATTCGGTTCATCCCCTCTAAAGCTGCGCAACCGCTGGGATCTTGTCATTCTCTTTGCGTTGTTTTTGTAAATTTGCTAAGTAGTTATTGTTGTACAGTAAGCTTTAATTTTTTGTAGATGTTTATTTGTAGCTACAGTCAGCATATGACATCGAACTAATTTAGAAAACAGTTTATGCATATGAAGTAAAGAGTATATCAGTGATGTGCGGCGTAGAGAACATGATGTCGACAATACTATTGTCGACGGTGTCGAGAATGTCGTGTAGACAATTGCTTTTAACGACGTGTAGATAATTAATGTAAAAGGCTGCATGTTTATTGTAATATTTAATTAAATTGAGTCCAAGTTCGAAGTATTCCTTATTTTTACGCCTTCTGGGCATGCTTTTGTTTGTTTAATTGTAAAATTTGTTAATTAAACGAATTTTCAAAAGGTTTTAAGAATCAACATAATCTAAATGGAACTTGCAATTTTGCAGTGTTGCATTTTGTTGACATTGTTTACACAATTCTCGACATTGTCTACATTGTCGACACATTCTGCATTGTCGACACCAAAATGTCGACAATTAAAGACGACGCGTCGAGGAACATCACTGGAGTATATATAATATTCGTAAATCTATTTGTTTTTAGTAAAAGTGTTACCGTATCGGAAATACATACATACATATACATACGTACATATACATACATTTATACATAAGGGTCCGCCAAATAACTTTTTTTTTTTTGAAAATTCTATAAAAAAAAACTACTGAATATTTTCTCAAATTTCTTTTTATATTTAAAAGTATAATCCTTCCGGTTAATAATGGAAAATAGTTTCATTCAAATGGCTGTCTCGGCTGGCCATGCAGTAGCCTACACGATCGATCCAATTTTTAAGCACATTATCGATTGTGTGCAAATGTATTTCACCAATGGCTTCACGAATATTGTCCTTTAAAGCGTCAATTGTCTCTGGCTTGTCGGCGTAACACTTATCTTTAAGGGCACCCCACAAATAATAGTCCAACGGTGTCAAATCGCAGCTCCGAGGTGGCCAAACGACATTAGCTCTGCGGCTGATAATGCGATCTTCAAAAACAGGGCGCAAAACATCGAGTGTAGCTTCGGCTGTGTGGCATGTAGCGCCGTCCTGTTGAAACAAAATGTTGCCAATATCCTCCTCTTCAATTTTTGTCAACAAAAATTCGTTGAACATGGCCCGATAACGATCGTCATTGACTGTAACGGCCACTCCTTGCTCATTTTCGAAGAAAAATGGCCCAATTATGCCTCTGGACCAAAATCCGCACCAAACAGTGACTCGTTTTGAGTGCAGCGGCTTTTCAATGTATGCGTGCGGGTTTTCTGTGCCCCAAATGCGACAATTTTGCTTGTTTACATACCCGCCAAGATCAAAATGAGCTTCACCTGAAAAGATGATTTTTTTGGCAAAATCGGCATCTTCTGTAAGTCGATCGCAGGCCCACTTAGCGAAGCGAAAACGCATTGGATGGTCAGTTGGCTTCAACTCCTGAACCAATTGGACTTTGTATGGCGTCATACCAAGGTTTTTATGCAAAATTCGTCTCAATGATGTCTCCGAAATGTTCAATTGTTGAGAACGACGGTGAATTGATGTTGATGGCGCTTCACGTACTCTTTCTGCCACAGCAGCAATATTCTCGGGTGTACGCACTGCTTTTGGCTTTTCACGCTTTGGTTTATCGATGAGGATGCCAGTTTCTTTCACTTATTTCACAAGATAACGAACATACGGAACTGACGGTGCTTCTCTTCTTCCAAAATCCATAAGCAATTTTCGCACACATTCTGCAACATTACCATGATTTTCAAAGTAATGTCGCAATATTTCCCAGCGTTGTTCAAGCGTATACACAACCATATTCGTTCAGCGGAAGGATAAAACTAATTATCTGCCAAATCAGACATGAGCTAAGTGTTTCCATTCACGAAATAAGCACTAGTTGAAAAAAAATGTTAGATGGCGGACCCTGTATTATTGATTCGGGAGCAGATTGTTCTGTAGTTCTTAAAAAGGTAGTTGCTGAAATAAACGCTAATATAGTCCAAAGTAATGAAATCCTTACCGGGTTTGGTAAGTCTGATATAACTTCATATGGATACTGCAAGTTATAGGTTACACTTAAATACGTAACACTGGAAATTGACTTCCTTGTTGTTCCAAATAACATAATTCCTGGTGTTGATGTAATAATTGGATGGGAGACGATAAGCCGTTCTGGTTTGGAAGTTGTAGTTGAGAAACATGGCTTAGAGTTACAACTTTCTTACAAAATTGAGCATAAGATTCAAATAATGCAAATATCTAGTAAATTTTCAGGAATGAACGAGTCGTCAAAATTAGCTGCTCTGATCTATAAGCAATGCACTGAATTAAATGAAAAGCAAAAAGATCGCTTATTTATGTTAATAAGTACAACACGCAATCAGACTCCAAATGCTGTAGTTACAGGAAAACTTAAAATTTATTTCTCCGATAATTTACTGGTTGCTTTCCACCCGAGAAGATTTTTCGGGAATTATTAGATGAAGGAATAATTCAGGAAAGTTCTTAAATCTATGCAAACTCCATCGTTTTAGTGAAAAGTGGCTCTATTCGTTATGTGTTGACAATAGGGAGATCAATAAGAAAGCAATTCGGGATCGTTATCCATAACCTAACTTGCGTGATCAATTAGATGTTTTAGGAAAAGCTGCACATTTCACCACTCAGATTTCACCAATTTTAAGTTGATCTGGAATCTTAGCATTACACAGCTTTTTTTGCCCCTGATGGACATTACGAATATAATCGAATGCCATTTGGATTTGCAAATGCTCCTTCATGTTATCAGCGGGCAATAAACAAAGCTTTAGGTTCTTTGAAATATACTGTGGCACAAGTGTATTTAGACGATTTTATGACTGCATCTCAAACTATTGAAGAAGGTTTTCAAAAGCTGGAACTGCTACTAGGTGCACTTTCCAAAGGAGGATTTTCGTTCCAGGAATCTGGACTAATGTAAATTTTTTTTTAAAAGGAAACAGAATATCTGGGTTCAGTGGTAGGTTTTGAAAGGATTAAACCAAGTATGCACAAAATTAAAGCACTTGCCGATACGAAACCATCAACAAACGTTAAGGGAGTTCGTCAATTCATGGGTCTTGCTGGTTATTTTTGACGATTCATTGAAGGATTTGCTATACTAGCTGCATCGATTAATAAACTTTTGCAAAAAGGCATGATGTTTTATTGGACAAGTGAGCATGAGCATATGAGACAGAAAATTATCAGTATTCTAATAAATCAGCCAGTTCTTCGAATATTTAACCCCAACTTGAAGACTGAACTGCACACTGATGCGAGTTTACTGGGGATTGGAGCTGCTTTAATGCAAGAAAAAGACGGCTTGGACAGACCTTTTAGTCGGAAAACAACAGAATGAGAAAGTAAATACCATTCTAGTGACTTTGAGACCTTGGCTATTATAGAAGAAACTCATCATTTTCGAGTACATTTGTATGAAATTCATTTCACAGTTTTTACAGATTGTAAAGATAAAGTTTCATACGAGGGTTGCTAAATGGTGGATGAAGCTTCAAAATTTTGATTTTGAAATTGAGCACCGACCTGGAGGAAAAATGGCACATGTCGACTATTTAAGCAGAAATCAAACCGTTTGCAGATTACAAATTAAAAACAGTCATGCTTCTACAATAATAGAATTCCAAGCTGAAGATGAGTTTTGCCAGTCATTACGTACTACACCTCAGAATAATTTTCTAATTGAAAGTGGAATTGTTTACCATATTAAAAAATAAAAAAGCAATAAAGTTCAAAGGAAATATTTTGTTTCAAAGGGTGCTAGGCTAATGGTGATGAAAACCTTTCATGATAATGCGGCCCATATAGAGTGGAACAAAAAAATTGCTAGAATGAAAGAGGATTTATTCTGGCCAAAATCAGGAAAAACTTTCAAAAAGTATGTTAAAAATTGCAGATCTTGCACTTTAGGAAAATCACATACTGGAGCAATAGTTGGATTGTATCAAATGGGAGAGAAATCAAATTATCCAATGAAAATTTGGTATATTGACCACGCAGGCCCACTCAAAAGATCAAGTGGTTGTGTTGAAATGTTGGTAGCAATAGATTCTTTTTTCAAAATATTGTATATTCGTACATATCCAAACAAAAAGTCTGAGGATTCAACAAATGCGTTGCAGAATCTGTTAAAAAAAAATATGATAAGCCTGCAAAAATTATTGCTGATAGGGAAAGAGCTGCTTCAAATCATCAAAGTTTAAACACTTTTTAGATATTGAAAGCATACAATTGCACCATATTGCTATAGGCATGCCTAGAGGTAACGGCCAAGTTGAACGAGTTATGCGAATGCTTTTTAATCTAATGAGAAGTGTTTTAACACGTGAAAGAGAAAGCTCATGGACTTCAGATCTTTCTCACATTGAAGCTGTTTTAAATGAAATTGTCAGTTCAGCAACAGGATTTACACCCAACACTCTTATGATTGGTTACAAAAGTCGGCTTCCAGCAGGAGAAAATTTGTTGAAAGGACTACCTGTATTGGAATTAAAAAGTCAAGAAACAATAGCTGTGTTTTTTTCTAAGCGCGTTGAAAAAACGACCGCTAATTGTATGAATAGACGCTTATTTAAGCGAGTATAAAGCGACTTTTCATACAAAAAGCTGTCTTTTTTTACAACACGCTTAAAAAAAAAACACAGCTAATTATATCAGAAGTAAATAAAAATCTTAAAATTAATAAAGAAAAACAACGGGAACATTTTGATAAAGAAAATATTGGTATCTCAACAATTTTAAAATTGGTGCCATTGTTGTTGTTCAAGATACACAAAAAGTTAGATCGGGTAAACTGGGAGCCAAAGTCTTGGGTCCTTATGCAATTTGGAAAATTTTATGTATTGAACGAAACCTGCTTCAAAGAACATATAGAAGCACAAAAGTGACAAATATCGCAGTTTATGAGCAATTGAGATTGTTGCCTGAAAAATGGTAAATTATATTTTATGGGACCTTAAATGGTCAGGACCTTGAATGGTCGGGATCTTAAATTAGTCCTTAAATGGTCAAGCCCTTAAATAGTCGGTACCTAAAATTTTCGGGACCTTCAATGGTCGGAACTAGGGCATCCAATTTTGGGACGCTTCGGCGATCCCGGGATTAGAAAAACACAATCCCGGGATTCCGGGACTAGTCCCGGGTTTGACAAACCTTAGAAAACGAATTTTTCGGAAGACGTAATATGAAGCTTCAAAGTAGTTATGCCTTGTTTTACAACACAAAACATTGCAGAAGATTATTAAAAAACTAAAAAATACAATTTCGATTAAACGGTTGCATAGTATTTATTGTTTATTTTTGAAAAAACAATAAATCAATTCTTTAAAAAAATTTATAAAATTAGATCATTCAAAAGGTTCATACAATTTTTTAAAAAAAAAATAGAATAGTTGAATAACACTGCAGGTGAAATTTAAACTTTTGAAAAGACACAAAAAAACCACCAGACACGTGAACCTAATTTTCGGTCGTAGTATTTAGTGGCATACTCAGTTCATACAAATCAGACTAAAGTCTGAAGCTATTCAGATTTTTGATATTTGACTTACATTTGACCTTCATTTCAAAAATTTTTATAGTTTTTGAACATTTAATTTTTGTTGTCTTTTCAAAAACACCTCCAACGTGAAAATCAAATTAGCCTTGTTTAATCTATGATTTTTCAATAGTTAAGCAATTCCGATTCTTCTTCTATTTGGACCAAATTTGAATGTTGAACGTAAAAACTTTAAAAAATTCTAAAGATTTTTCAGCTTGTTTAAGGAAGCTTTTTTTTTAATTTTTTAAGGTCAAATTTTAATTTTTTTTAATTAAATTAAGTTTTTTAAGTACTTTGTAATATTTTTATAGCTAGTGCAAGAGAGGTTTATATTTTATATTGTGTACAGCTAGTTAGAAAGGATTTTTATTTAAGTATTATGAAAATCACATTTCAGTATTTCTAAGAAAGTATCATGTGTTTAACACATTGTAGAGATGTGTTATTTTGTAAAGATAGTTTTAGAAAAGTTTTTATAAAATTCTTTTAAAATCACATAAATTTTTTTTTAGGTAGTTATTATAGATTTTTTTGTTGGAATATTGTGGAACTTTTTTGCAGTGGAGGCAATCCCGGGATCCCGAAAATCCCGGTATTTTAGGCCTTACAATCCCGGGACTGTCGGGACTAAGAAAAGTCCGGGATCCCGGGGTCTCGGGATTGGATGCCCTAGTCGGAACGTTAATAATGGATGTTAATTTGTGATTTTTTGGTCTTTTTTTAATTTAAAAGTCTACTGACATTTGAACACTAATTGCGAGGCCGCATTAAGAGCAAAATGGCCGTGCTATGTTCTTTTAAACTTGTTGTTATTAATTATTTGTAAATTTATTTATTATTGTCAATTTTTATATTTATTCATTGATTCTGTTGAAAAAGATAAAAATAAAATATATTGTTAGTACAAAAATAAACTAACAGCCCTATTCTGGCAAAGTATCAATTCCCTCCAGGAAATGAAACATTCCCGGATATAAACAGGAAACATTCCCTGGAATGTAGGAAGCATTCCTTTCCGTTGACACTACATTTCTTTTTTTACATAGCATGTCATTAAAGGGAAATATCCCTCTCCGCTGTCTTAAAAAGTGAAATCGAAGCAGTCCTCTCCCTCGTTATGAAAATACCCGGCCAGGATTCGAAACCGGGAACCCTGAGCGACAGTCAAGCGCGCTACCTCTAGACAGTCGAATTCTATAATAAGCGGCTAGGAAACAATGATATTAATATTTTCTGTTGTCATTGCTTGATAATAAGTAAAAGTTTCCACATGCATTCTTATAGAAGTGGTTTGGAAACAACATAAAAATAAAACTACACTTAAACTCCCGAAAGATACTGTGGGGAATGTTTCTTTATCACTTTTAGATGGAAGCCTTCGAATTTTTTCTGGAGTGTTGTCACTCATTATTTTTGATATTTCTATGTGTTTGTTGTAATTTTTTATTTCAAAACAAAATTTGAAGATCAAAAATAATAAAATTTGCTAAGAAATTTTGTTTTTTGAGCTTCAAATTTTGTTTGAAGTCAAAAAATTAAAATAACACATTTCTATGTGTAACAAAATACTGGGTACCATTTGATACTTTGCCAGAATAGAAGTCTAAATCTCTTACGATTTAACATATAGGCATTTTCATAGAAAAGTCTACAGTGACCAAAAAATTAAAACTTATTAAAAACTTTTTATTTAATGATATTATCTAAGAGAAACATTTTAATTTTATTAATTTAAGAAATGTCTGTATAAATTCATTAACAATGATGATCAAATCGTCTGCACTGCTTCATAAATGTAGTTTCCTTTGTCGTAAATGTTAATGTTTCGTAAACTTTTTTGTTGTAGTAAAAATGGAAGACATTGGCTAAACATAATAGAAAAATGGTTGCGGCAAGAAAAGGACAATATATTGTATTTGTTTGTTAATTACTAAATTACATAATTACTTTACTACCTAATTACTTAATTGCCCAATTTAAATTCGCTCGAGTTATGGAAAATATTTTTTGGAAATGTAGTATATTTTTAAATAAGCAAAGTCCATAGGAAGTTGGATAATTATGAAACTTCAATGTTTTCCCATTATTCACAAATTAAAAACAAAAACAAATTATATGGGAAAATTCGCCGAGTTTTTACAATCTATACTTGCTTGTAAAACACACTTCCTTTTTATATCGCGTGAGCTTACGCCCATATTTACCGCTGCCATTCTTAATTAGTTACAGGAACGACAATTTCGGTAGATCATACCATTACTCTTTCTTGTAAGACATATGCACATAAGAAATTTATTTACATTAATAGCATAAACTTAAACTTTAGCAAGTTATAAAAAGCACAGAAGTATGGTTTTTGCTTTGGAAAAGGGGGCGTGGCACCTCCCAAACAACCAAAATTCGCTATATCGAACAGCTTTGCAATTATAAAGTGCACAGCCGCAGAATTCAGTATTCGACCACAAATAGCACGTGTCATTCCACTCAATAAATTTTATGGGCTTCGGAACAAGGGGTCGCACCGGGTTTCAGCTAGTTAAAAAAAAATGAAAAATTGGGAAAATATCGAAACAAAAATCAACAATAAAGCAGAAGAACAGTGACATAGGCTTGCCAAGATTATGATGTGTAAATTTTACACACAAGAACCTATTAGGAAAATTTTTTCTGTAGCTCGAAATAACGTCGAAAACATAAATTTTGCATACAATTTTTACATTGAACCAAAATCCTAGCTCGATTTGATGAACTTATTAAAGAAATAAGTTTAGTTTAAGTTTCTTTATTTAATAAAGAAATTAAAGAAATATCAGCTTGAAGTTGAAAAGTGTGTAAAATTTTCACAAAGAACCGATTAAGGCTAATATCTTATACTTAATAAATGAAAATAAGCACCAAGTTATCAATAAATGTGCACATGTCATAACGTCCAGTATAAGAATTCCATATACGTTGGCTATGAAAATCATTTTTAAAAATAACATTAAAAACATAGTTAAAATACTACAAATATTTTAATTGTTTAACCTATTGAATATGCATATAAAATTTCAAAAAAATTGGTCAAGCCGTTTCGGAGGAGTATGGTAACTAACATTGTGACACGATAATTTTATATATTAGATTCAATAGGTCTGAGAATCCGCTACTATCTATTTTTCATACCCCTAAGTGATAAGGATTGTCCACCCCTAACATTTTTTTTTATTTTTATATAATGTGGCATTAAAAAATACATACAACCCTAAATTTTCACCCTTCTATCATCAACTTCTATTTTTTAATAGTCATTTTAGTAATTTACTCATTTTTTACACGGTCTCCTGTTTCTCTTACACAATAAGCCTTCATGCATACTTTTAAGAAAAGATAAAAAGACTTCGAAACTACTGGCCCGATTGAGCTCAAATTTTGGCAGTGGATTTGTTTCGAGTACGAGATGGTTTAAGAAATAACTGCCACACCCTTTTTATCGCCCACAAATATATAAAAAATTTGCGATATCAAACTGCTTTGGAGTTATGGGTCGCACAGCTTCGAAATTCGGTATTCAACCACAATTTGTACATGTCGTTTCACTGATGACATTTTATGGGAATAAAAAACAAGGGGGAGCGGCACCTTCGATTAAAACAAAACTTGCGATACCAAATAGTTTTTGAGCTACAGGTCGCATAGCATCGAAATTCAGTGTTCGACATCAATTTATACATGCAGTTTCATTGATAACATTTTATGGGCGTTGGAAAAGGGGGTGTTTCAACTTCCATACAATCCAAATTTGTGCTATCGAATAGCTTTGAAGTTAGAGGTCGCATAGCATCAAAATTCAGTATTCGACCTAAATTTACACATGCAGTTTAATTGGTAACGTTTTTATGGGCGTTGGACAAGTGGTAACTTCCATACAACTCAATTTTGCGATATCGAATAGCTATGGAGTTATAAGTCGCACAGCTATGAAATTCAGTCTTCGGCCTCAATCCACAAATGCAGTTTTACTGATAAGATTTTATGGCGTTGGACAAGCGGGCGTGGCACCTCCCATGCAACCCAAGCTTGCGATATCGAATAGATTCGTCGTTATGTGTCACACACCGTAAGAATTCAGTATTCGACCTTATTTTAACAATGCAGTTTCATTTATAACATTTTAGGGCGTAGAAAAAGTGGAAGTGGCGTCTCCTAAACAACCCAGAGTTGTGCTATCGAATAGTTTTGGAATTATAGGTCGTACAGTGACCTCAACGTACACATGTAGTTTCACTGATTTAATTTTATGCGCATTTTTAAAGAGGCGTGGCACCTCACATTTAACCCAAATTAGCGATATCGAATAGCTTTTAAGTTATAGGTCGCATAGCGTATGAATTCAGTATTCGACCTTAATTTATACATGCAGTTTCATTAATGACATTTTATAGGCGTATGACAAGGGGGAGTGGCACTTTCCATACAACCCAGATTTGTGCTATCGAATTTCTTTGAAATTATAGGTCGTAAAGCGTCGGGATTCAGTATTTGATCCAAATTTACACATGCACTTTCATTGGTAACATTTTTGGGCGTTGAACAAGGGAGAATGGCTCCTCCCAAATAACTCAAATTTGCGGTATCGAATAGCTATTGAGTTATTTGTCGCACAGCGTCAGAATTTAGTATTCGAAATTATAGGTCGTAAAGCGTCGGGATTCAGTATTTGATCCAAATTTACACATGCACTTTCATTGGTAACATTTTTGGGCGTTGAACAAGGGAGAATGGCTCCTCCCAAATAACTCAAATTTGCGGTATCGAATAGCTATTGAGTTATTTGTCGCACAGCGTCAGAATTTAGTATTCGACCTCAATGTACACATGCAGTTTCATTGATTACATTTTATTAGCGTTAATAAAAGGGATATTCCACCTCCCATACAGCCCAAATTTTTGCTATAGAATAACAGGTCGCATAGCCTCGGAATTCAGTATTCGACCTCAATTTTCACATGCAGTTTCACTGAAAACATTTTTTAGGCGTAGGACAAGGGGGAATAGCACCTCCTATATAACCCAAATATACGATATCAAATAGTTTTGAAGTTATAGATCGCACAGCGTGGGAATTCAGTATCCGACCTCAATCTTTGCATGCAGTTTTACTGGTTACATTTTATGGGCGTTGGACAAGGAGCGTAGCACCTCCAATACAACATAAATTTTCGATATCGATTAGCTTTGGAGTTATAGGTCGCACAGCGTCGGAATTCAGTATTCGACCTAGATATACACACGCAGTTTTTTTGATTTTATTTTATGAGAAATGGAAAAGGGGGCGATACGACCACAATTTTCGATATTGAGTAGCTTTGGTGTTATAGATAACTCAGTTTTAGAATTTAGTATTCGATCTCAATGTACACATGCAGTTTCATTGATTACATTTGAAGGGCGTTGAAAAAGGGGACGTTACACCTACCATTCAACCCAAATTTGTGCTATCGAGCAGCTTTGAATTTATAGGTTGTACATCATCGGAATTCAGTATTCGACCTCAATTTACACATTCAAGGGAGCGTGGCAGCAACGCGCCGGGTTTCAGCTAGTTTTTTTTATAGTATTTTAGTTCACATCATATTTTATTTGCAACAGAGAAAGGGTTTTGCTTGAAACTTGAAAATGGAGTAACGGGAGCGGGGATATAAGGTAAAAAGTTTTAAAAAGCTCTTCCAATGGGATACGCGCCGACCATATTCCAGACGGAGGTATGTGCCATAGAAGAGTGTGTCAGGGAATGTCTCAACAGGAAATCCAAGGGAGCACCCATCTACATACTTTCAGATAGTAAGCCGGCTTTAAAAGCTCTGCAAGCCCATGAGATTGGATCAAGACCTGTCTCCAATAGCGTAGAATTATTAAACACGCTGGGAGAAAATAATAAAATAGAATTGTGGAGGGTTCAAGGTTACGACGGATTCAATGGCAACGAAAGGGCGGATTGACTTGCCAAAAGCCAAGCTACATTCTCAAAAAAATTAGAATAAGGGAAAATTTCAGTGTCACTGGAACGATACTAATGGACAGATTTAGGACAGATTTAATGGACAGATTTAATGGACAGAGGCAAGCTTAGACATTTTAAATTCGCAGTAAAGCTAAATCTAAAGATTTTCTTAAGCTAAACAAAACAGACCTAGAATTCTAACTAACTATTTATATTTCACTCAGTTCACTCTGAGTTCATCTGAGTTCATCTGAGTTCATCTGAGTTCACTCAGATACCGGTTCACTCACTTTTCACTTAGATACCACCTTAAAAATATGGATCTATCTGCATCAGATGTCTGCAGACTATGCGAGGAGGAGGAAGAAACTCCAGAACACATTCTATGTGAATGGCCTCCAACCTCTAATCTTAGACGTCTCCACTTTGGAGGGGCAGTAGTGCCCCCATCAACAATTTGGAACACCAAGCCATAAACAGTGCTAAAATTTATTAATAGCCTAAATCTGAATAGTTGATCAAGGGCATGCACAATAGATCCTATGGGTCACAGTGCACATGGGCCCACAACAAACTAACTAACTAATTAACTAACTAGGATTTTGCAGTCCAATCCACTGTATTAGCATTCAGCTGAGCCCGAACTTTGCTGTTTTGTAGAACACATTTTTACCGGAACTCTTTGTTTTTTCTATTTATTTTTTTATTTCCGAATAGTTGAATTATCTTATATTGTATATTGTTTATTTTTATATTCCATGTCTTTCAAATGGTAGACATTTTAATTTTTGCTCTTATGGGGATTTCTTAAACAAAAATATCAATTGATTCCTTGACGCTCCAACTTGCTCAATGGCTTTTTCACAACTAAATGTAAATATAATGCGAATGTTTTTATGCCACGTAATTAATGACATGAACCGTTACATTTCTATATTAAAAGTTGTTTTTGCTAGTTTCGTCCGAAGAGTTTCGAGGAATTTCAATTTTTACTTTGCAACACGTGTTTTCTTTTCATTCACACTAATCAATTATGCACACAAGGTTTACTACAACTTTACACTTTTTCTTTAAATATCATAAGTGTACCAAGAAATTTTTGTAGTCCTGGAAAATGTTGGCTACGGCCCTGCCGCACAGAGCTTCGCTTCATACAAGTAAGACAGAGGAAATTATTTTGTAGGTTTTTTTTAGTAGTTTTTGATGTTTAAGGTATAGGAAAGTTTATAAAAAAAGTATTTAAGAAATTTTGAACCAGTGGGCGTGGTAGCTCCCATCCAATGGAAATCTTTTGAATCGTCAAATATATGATTACTAAACACACGGTTTTACACTGAAAAGTGGGCGTACCTATAGTTCAACTACGCCTATTTTAGTACAGTGCAGACAGTCACCATACGAACATATTACCAAATTTAAGTCTAACACATTACATAAAAAATCGTCTGAATTATAGAATTTTTATTGATTTGTGGGCGATAAAAAGGGAATGTGATAAATGTTTTTCTTCTTAAACCACCTAAGGGTCGAAAAAATCTCTTTTAACTCAATCGGCCTAGTAGTTTCGGAACCTATAGAAAACACACAGCTAATAATTGATTAAACCATTTTTCCTTTCAATGACTCAGTTAACAATGCAAAATGTATTTGTAAAGACAAAATTCATTAGTATACTTCATAGTAATTATGGTAAATTGCATAACAGACGCTTGTCATGCAGAACATACTATTTTAATATGCGATTTTCATGAAGGTTACAATTTAGTACTACACGAATAAGATTAGAATAAATATGATGTAAACTCACAAGAAGTTTATTCTTTTTTGTTATGAAAAAAAAAACATCGTAAGCTTTTATTAAATCTTAAAATGTAAAGACATAGGCAAAGCTTTATTTTCCAAAATATTAAAAAAAATGTTTAGCCTAAAAAAATAAACTTTTTTGAATATTAAAAAAAATATATACATAGAAAATAAAATAGTTTTTGGTGTACAAAACACTGTAACGTTTACAAAAAGTGCTTTACGGTTTCTGTGCAGCTTTTCGTTCATGAGTTATGTTATTTTTAAGAAAGTGGAAAAATCGCATAAAAATTTTGTGTATCTTTGGTTCCACAAAGACTTTCGGTGTGAAATTATCATGATAGGAATATATGCCACTCAATAGCCTAAATCCTAAATTTGGGTCATTCCGTGCCGATATATCTGCGTCTAACTATGCCAGATATTGCATATTTATGCTGTTTCGATGGACCTAATTACACAGTGTGATCGCTAGAAAACTACAAGAACCATTTGTAGAAATTCTCAAAGAATGCATGAACACAGAACGCATTTTCTGCATTTTCATTTGGATGTTTTCGCGCGCCAAATGCCTTCAAAGTCTGACGAACAAGGCGAACGCTTTCACCAAACTCTCCGAGCGATGGAAGATCGCTACAATAAGAAAAATTTACAATCATTTATTATACAGTTGGTTTTACCACCGAGTAAAAGATAGACGCGGGTCTTAAATAATAAAACAACATCGAGTGTGCCACAATTCTTTATTTTAAATATACATACTGTCCCACTGTGCATTTAAAAAAACATCGATCCATAGTTGGTTTAATTTTTCAAAAGTCTGTTCTGAAACATACTGGTTATCGTGTTGCCTTTCTAACGTGATATAGATGAGCAAAATCGGCTTTTGTTTGACGAACAGTACGAAGTATACAGAAGAGATCGTATTCTATCTTCGAGTGTTTCTAGAGGAGGTGGTGTTATGATCGCAGTTTCATCAACCTATGCCAGCAAAGAAGTTCTTCTTCCAAGACATAAAAACAGCATAGAACAATTATGCGTCTCTGTCAGGTTTAACATAGTCAATTCTCAGAACGTAAATGAAATTATATACATTATAAGTTACATTCCGCCAAATAGTGAATTAGATATATACGCTTATATTTTCAATATAAATTGCATAATCAGCTCGCTAAATCCTCAGCAGACTGTATGTTTCTTAGGCGATTTCAATTTTTAAAATATTGAATGGAAATTTTGTTCAGATGAAAAGATTCTTATTCCTTTCAATTTAAAAACTGATTCAGAATTGCTACTCTGTGACACGCTTTATTCATATAATCTAACTCAAGTTAATTTTATTAAAAATGGTATAAATAGAATTTTAGATCTGATTTGTATGAATAATGATTTGTTGTATTCAATATTGAAATGTGATACACCTCTCACAAATGATTCGGTGCATCATAAAGCTATTGTGGTGAACTTTCAATTTTACGGATTTATTGCTTCTTCAGATAGTGATGATGTCTTGTCTTTTGACTTTTACAATGCGAACTATCAGGCTTTAAGCGATAACTTCAATTCAGTGAATTGGAATACTCTTTTGGGCTCTGGAGATGTGCTAAATTTATATTCAAATTCCAAGATAATACTTAATGAAGGCCTTAATATGTATGTGCTTATAAAAAAACGACAGCGCAAATTTAACCTGCCTTGGTATAACCGCAGCTTAATTCATCACAAAAACGTGAGGACCAAAGCTCAAAAGAAATTCAAAAAAACTTACCTGTCCGAAGATGAAGCAGTTTTTATTCTCCGCAGAAAAGAATTTGATTTTTTGTCGAATTTCTTATATAAAAAATAAATGAGACCTAATAGAGACCTAAAGAGGCCAAGAGAATATAAGGTCAAACCCGAAATTTTTTTGGGTATTTCTTAACTTTTAGTGTAAAAATGTAGGTTTTCCAAAATCAATGAAGTATGCGGAAAGCAAAGTAAATAATTTACAAGATATTTGCGAATTGTTTGCAATATTCTTCGGATCAGTTTTTGACAGTTGCGATAAGACACATCTTAATATTCATCCACAGGTGGAGCAAATCACTAATATTGGTCACTAAGTAATATCAGAAGAGGAAGTATATAATACTTTCAGGACACTTGATTCGAATAAAGGAGCCGGGTTTGATTTGCTTTCTCGCTAATTTTTGAAAAATACGCTCATTCGCTATATGTTGCTTTAACAATAATTTTTAATAAATCTCTTTTAAATGGAGTTTTTCTTGAAGAGTGGAAAACTGCTTATATCTCACCGATTTTCAAATCTGGTCAAAAACATCTAGTTGAAAATTACAGACCGATCGTTAAGCTGTCGGTTATACCAAAGGTTCTAGATAAAATTGTAAATAAAAACTTATTTATCTCAGTTAAAAACCATATTGCAATCCAGCAACATGGTTTTTTTGTTGGAAGATCCACAAGCACTAATTTAGCTTTATTTTCTAATTTTTGCATAAACGCTGTAGAAAAAGGATCGCAAATCGATGTTTTATATACTGACTTTGTAAAAGCGTTTGATAGTCTTAACCATAAGACTCTGTTATCTAAACTTCGTCAAATGGGTTTTCACTCTAATTTTTTGAGATGGTTAGGCTCATACTTGTCAAGTAGGAAATTGATAGTTAAGATCGATAAATCATTTTCAAAAGCAGTAGATGTAAAATCGGGAGTTCCGTAAGGGAGCCACTTAGGCCCTCTTTTGCTTATTTTGTACATAAACGATTTTTCTAAAAATTTCACTTCATGTAAGTTCCTGCAGATGATTTGAAAATATTTAAAATTATAGACAACCTTGAGGACTGTAACAATTTTCAAAATGATATTAACCTACTTATTTCCTGGTGTAGCATAAAGGGAATGAATTTAAACTTTTCTAAATGTCATATATTAACACATTCTCGCAAACAATTATCCATATATCACAATTGTACTTTTATACTTTTATACAATTATACTTTGATACCAAATTATCATTCCGGTCCCACAGGGAATATGTCATATCAAGAGCTAACTCACAACTCGGTTTTCTAAAACGAAACTCTAAAGAATTTTTAGACCCATTCACATTAAAATCAATTTTCGTGAGTCTGGTAAGATCTACTCTCGAATACGCGAACATAATCTGGGATCCTTGCTATGAATGTGACATAAATCGAATCGAGAAAATTCAAAAACGGATTACAAGATTTGCTCTAAGACGATTATTTTCGTGGGAAAATATGCCTGCGTATAATGACCATTGTAAACTACTCTGCTTGCAAAGCTTGGCCATTAGACGCAATACGCAGAGTATCTTACGCTCCAACAAGATCTCTAAGAGAAACAAGTTTATTTTATGTATATTATCATAGAACGAATTATAGTAGCAATGAATCAATATCTAATGCCTATCTCGATGTAGTATATCGTCGCTGTGCCAACAAAAACAGCTATGTGTTTTTCAGTAACTTTTCAGGAGGTGAAAAAAACTGTTTCCTTGTGTCCAAGGACATTATTTTTCAAATTTCTTTTTTGGATACTATTATATTAAAAATATGTTATTGATTTGTTGAAAAAAAAAGAATTTTTTTTGCACATTACGACGTGGTAAACATTTGCGCTGTTTTAAAGCACATAGCTGTTTTTACACATGATTTCAATTCTCTTTTGGTGGTATGGAATCGATTGCAATTTGTACAGAATACTGCCGTTTGGCCTAGATGAAATGTGGAGAAGTTGAGGACTCGATTAGTTAACTGGCCGTTGCTCCTGTTACACCCCGTGCCAAAAAACGCCGCTCCTAGAAATATTTTAGAAGTGCTTAAAATTCTACTTAAATTGGGTTTTATATAAAAAAAAAATTTTATAATGATGTGTTACTGAGCATCTTGTCTCCAATCTTGCTAAAAAAAGTGAAAATCTGTGCCAAATGGTAATAAATAGGTTGCTTTCTTTAAAAAATAATATTTTAAACAAAGGTTTTGATCAATAAATGTCTAAATAACTGTTCATGTATAACATTTTGAAATTTTTTTTAATGCAGATATGTTTTTGAACTCACAAGCATTACCGAAGGATACTTTTTAATTCAACATGGTGGTCCATTATTGTTACCAATGAAAAATTGTTCGAAACACATTTCTTGGGTTTTTAAACAAAAGAATAATGCGTTGGCACACATTGCCAGAGTTGTGAACTACTTTATTGGTCAGCATAAAACCTGAACCAAGTGAGTTTTATCCAAATTTCGTTGAGTGAGATCCATTGAGAGAATACAAAAGTTATTCTGTTTTTATTATATGTTTGCAAACATAGGTACATATTTTTATAAATTAAACAAAATTGTATAACACAGTAATTTGCATAAAATTGTGAAAAGAAGTATTAAATGTATATTAAGGCCGTGTGCGAATTGATCTAAATGCGACCTAAACTAAATTGGGTCGATAAGGCAGTGCTTCCAAAATAATTTAGGAAATTCTCGAGCTACCTAAATGCTTCCTAAATTAGGAAGCACTGCCTTATAGACACTATTTAGTTTAGGTCGCATTTAGATCAATTCGCACACAGCCTTAATATTTAATTTAATATCCAAACATTATATTTTTACGCAATAGTCTTAATTTACGATTTTTGAAAATATTTTCTCTCTGTGATATTTTACCACCTGCAGTCGGATTTTCTTTAATTACCTGTTTTTTTATTGAGAGTAGCATTGCATTCTTCCATATTTAGGGCCGTTTTCTCAATGTCCGGTTAGCAAAGCTCTTAACCGGAGTTAGCTAACCGTACGATAGTTAAAAAAACAATTTCGTTTTCACCAAGTGTCGGTTAAGTAACTGACGGTTAAGTCATTAATTGTGCACTTTTTCAATAGTGAATACGCTCAACTGCATATCAGCTGTTTACGCTTGTTTGTTATTTTATTTTTGATGCGTAAGTTGTAAATATCTAAAAAAGATTAATTAATAAATAATTTAAAAACGCAACAGAGTGCCAAACTTCAGTGCATATGAAGAAAGTGCATTACTCTTCCACGTAATCACGCCTATGCGCATATGTCCTTTTTATGTTTTGGATCGAATTCAAGTAAGAAAAAAACGAAATCCTCGAAATTTTATCCATTTTTAATTATAAAATATATAATTATTTTTTACGCTACACAGCTGTTCTTCCGATTAGCAACTAACCGGAACCTCAACTTGCCGTTAATTTAACCGGCACTTAAGACCTAACATTGAGAAAATGCTTTTTAGCTAACCGCCAGTTAAAGTTCTGATTAGTGCTTAACCGGACATTGAGAAAACGGCCCTTAGACTATAAAACAGATATCTTTTGAGATAGTGGCTATTTTAAACTGAACATTTTTTACCTTTGTTAATGGTCAAATTTTACATGCGACAACACACGTCTTTTTTTTCGCCTGCGATCAAAAACAGTTATAAGCAAGTAAGCGTATACCCGTTTTTTCAGAGTATTTCTAGTACAGCGAGCACATAGCTGTTTTTGATCACTTCTAAACCAAAAGAGATACAAAAAAACGGTGAATGCAGAAATGTGGGCAATAGATAGTGTCAATAAAATCTGCAATAAAAAAAATTCGATAAAAAACACATAGCCGTTCTTGTTGGCGCAGCGACGATATGTAGTTGCTAAACATGTTGATTTTAGTTCTAATAGAACGATTTTTATGAACAATTTATTTTAATATTATTTAAGGAATTAGGTTAAGTGATATCTGTTAGGGCTGGGCCCAGTAGATATATATATTAATAAATCGAATTAGGAGCATTTGTATTGAAGCAGAAATATATATGGGAATCAGTTTTTACGGTAAAAAAGAAACGTTAAAATTGCCGCCATTAAGCAAATTCTCAACCAGTGTCTATATTCTTGGGTTAAATGGAAAGGTATGTTTAATTGCAATTAAGTTTCGTGAAAAAAATGTTGAGCATGGCTCAAATTGATAGAAACACAAATTTTTTTGAGAAATTTTCAAAAATTACAAGAATAGGCTTGGCTACACGCCCTTTACACGCCCTTTTGGCCCTTTAGTTTTTTTTTTTTAAATTTCTTCTTACACAATCATATTTTACGTTTAATTCTACGGAGTATAAGCGGATTTGGTTTTTCATTTCTAATAAGGCAAATGGCTGAAAAACATCAATGAATGTCAGCGCAACAAAATTCGAACACATAAATTTTAAAAATAAATTAAAAAATATTGTGAAGACATTGAGAGGTCAGACCAGGTGCGATGGACTATCAAAATGTCCCTCTTTGAGAATTTCAACTAATGGTTCTTATAATTTGAACTTTTTCTTTTTTGTCACACTGTGTTATACATATAATAAATGTTCAAACTTTTAACCTTTTATGTATCCGGCAGTCGTGACCCCATAATTATTATTATTATGAGACTTTAAACGTTTTACTTTTATTATGTAAAAAAAGTATGAAAAACAAAATCAAAATTAATGAACCCAAACATACAATAGATATATTTCCTTTTTGTGTGTTTTTGGCCTAGCCTCTTAAATAAACAAAAAAAAAAAACACATTTTACGCGTGATTGATCATAATTCTTGTTATTTTCTTGTATGCTATTAGGCCAGAAGAAAAAATTAACAATTTCTTCATAGAGAAAACAAATTTTCAGTTTTGTTAAACATTTTGCAACGAATTTCTTTTCAATGGTTGTGATTTCAACATAGATTTGCACGTTCACATTCCTTTGTGTATCGAACACTGCACATAACAGCCGGAAGGAAATCCATTTCTGTTTTTCTGTTATTGCTTTTTATGTTTTTTTGTTACTTTTTTTCATGTGAACCACAATTGCTTGTTGACCTCGCGCTTTTTGTTCTAGTTGAAACATCGAATGCACCATCATCGTTGTATTACTGGTGAAGCATAAAATAAAAATTTGAAACTATTGGAACATTTTAACAGTTTTTTGCAATTGCGGTGGAAGCACGGTGGTGGAAATGAAAAATTGCATGATTGCTTACATCATTTTTTTCCCCGAAAGTTTGTAATTTTCTTAAATGGTCTAGTATTTATTTTAATTTTATTAAAAAAGTTATAGATTAATGAGGCGGTTAAAATGACGCGCCAAATTTTTACATCATACCATAAAAGTTTTATTTTTAAACTGCTGCTACAAAGTAACTTAATATGTTGGCATGAAGACAGGATGCTTCTAGTTAATGCACAAGACCTTGAAGCTTGAATTTGCACAAAAATGCCAAAAATAATATAAATGTTTTATGCTTCATTATCCTCAACGAAAACAAAAAGAAAAAAAAATAAATTGCAGGAATAAAGAATATAAAAACTGAAATTATAGCAGTGGGAGAACAATAAATGTTCAGTTTATTATGAGAGTGAATGACGTGAGGTTGTAGCAAGGACGAAAAGTTATTGATTCGTGCATTTTGGACGTTTAGACTTAATTTAAGCTTTATCTCTGCACATCCCTCGCTTTTATTTCGTTATGCTTTAACTCTTTCGTGCTCTGAAGGATTTTCGCCTTTACATATATGACACTGGTAAAATATGTATATATCCGAGCTAAATAGGTCAAACTAAGCTTACTCTATGAAAGTTAACATCAAACAGTACGTGACTGAAAATGTTTTCAAATTTTTTTTTTTTTTTGTAACCTGAAGTTATTACTTGAAGCAGTTGTTTATCATATCTAACTGTTTGTTCATTGATCAAATATGTTATGCCACAGGTAAAGAAAATACGAAACGTCAATGATGACGATGATGGTGAATAATAACTGGGTCATGGCATCACTCCATCATGAAGTTCAGAAAATGGACAAAAGCGTAGAAGGAAGTAATATCGGATTCTAGAACGATTTATACCACTGTTTCAAAATTAAATACTACAGTATGAATTTGGGAACAATATTTAAGAGTTGCGTTTTTTTGCTTGAAAGCATCCAGTATAAAATGGTAGGTATCCGTAACTTATTCTAGCTAAGAAAGTAGTTTACAGTGAAAAAAAAATTAAGAATCAATTTGTTCAGACTCTTTTAATCCTGGTGAAGGGAACTTTGAATATATCAATTTTACACCCAGGGTTTCGTTGAATCCTATATCCTTGATTTCAGAGGATATTCTGAAGCATACCAACCACTGTCCATGTTATTCAACAAACCAATTAGCGAATGTAATTTTACACTTTTTGGAAAAAATCTTTTATAAGTCCTATTTATAAAAAAGGTTGTAGAACGATATAAACAACTATACTGCCGTCATAAGGCAGAGTGCGGCATCTAGAATGAAAATCAATATTAGTTTTATTATTTATTCTCAATCATCTTTCTGTCATCTTCAAGAACATAAAATAAAAATTGCAAATTTTTTGCTCAATTGATAACTATTTTCACCTGAAATGTCATATCTACACAAATTAAAGCGATCATTCAAGCAAAAAACGCAGTATCTACATAAACAGAGACAAAAAGCGGTATCTACAAGCATATACTGCATTTTACCTTTGTATTTGTTATGAATGCTCTTTAAAATGTAGGTATCTCTTTATTTTTGTGCCCAAAAAAAAATCTTTTAAATATTGATTACTTTACCCATAACATATTGATTTTTTTATTAAATATCCTTGTCCATAATATGATGGTAATATACATACCAGTGATCTGCAAGCGATGGCATTTTCGCTACTTGCAATCTACCCTCAACAAATACAGTGACAGTCTGACCGCACTACGCAAGCGCTGCGATTGTTGTGTCGAACATACTTGCAACATTGAAGCCAACTGTGTATGAGCGTGTCGTAAGACCACAATAATGCATGTTCGAGTTGTTGGTTTGATAACCAGCGCAGGGTCTTTTCAACTTCTGGTATGCAATGGTAAGTATGGTCATTTACAAGCAACATAACAAAGACATAAAGCGTAACTACTGCATAAAAAAACCAGCGCTTATTTTGTTCTCCGAACACAAAGTATTTGCAGTAACATTGCAGTAACATTGCAGTAACATTGCAGTTACTTTGCGTGACTTTTGAGAGCTTGTAGCTCATAAGCTAATGGTTCAATTGAGCTGATTTCTTTTTTAAAATAAATTCTAAAGTTTAATTGAGTGAGCAGTAAAATTTGCTTAGTAAATTTTTAAAGATATTTACTAAATTTAGTTTTTTAAGAAATTATATCAGACGCCATTTTACTATAAAACACCTTTAATCACTGATTTTGATAAGATTTTGTATGCATGCACCTAATAATATGTCTTTTCAAGAGTTTAAAACTGATAAATGATGTTTAAAACTCTTAAAAATACATATTATTAGGTGGCAATACTGTGGTACAAATTTAGGTGGCAACCCTAACCTCCATCTTAAATTTTAAAACTGTGCCATTATATTCGAAATCAAATCCGTTGTCAGAATTTCAAAATAACAAGAATTCGCAAAAATGAAAAAATCTAGGTGGCAACTCTATCCGCCATCTTAAATTTTAAAGTTTGACATCATCTTCGAAATAAGTTACCCCTAAAACTTCCTAAAACTATTTACTCTATTCATACTGAAGTAATCTACAAACACTTGAGTAAAAATGCAGTGTACGCGCTGATTTCATCGTTCGTAAGCTTACTTTTGTATCTCTGCTTAGCCGAAGTTGAATTCAACCTGCAATGGTACACGAGGCAGTAGCTCAAAATAATGCATAATTATAACAATTGCCGTTCGTGCGCTGTGGTTTATACACATAATTATTTTATGAAAACATCTATACTTTCCACTGAAGTCTTAGCACACATCACACAGTGTTTGACTTTGGTACAATTGGCTATTGCAACATGCTTGATGTTGTAAGTGAACTCGATGGCGTAGAATATGTGGCATGGTATTAATGATATTGAAGTCATACAAAATCCAAGTATGTACTGAGTGTAAAAGCAGTTGCAGTTGATCGCTGCAGGTCTCTGATACATACATAATATGCGTCTATCAGAATCAGAGTGATCAATTCCACTTTTGGAAAAAATTTATATAACGATTGATTCTGGTTGCCCTTGTTAAATGCTACATATGACTGTATTCAAAGTTTTCTAATGTCTAGTATTTCTAGAGTTATTTGGTACTAAGTCTGTGTGTAAATTGATCTAAATGCGATCTAAACTAAATTGGGTCGATAAGCAGTGCTTCTTAAATAATTTAGGAAATTCTCGAGCTACCTAAATTAGGAAGCACTGCCTTATCGACACTATTTAGGTCTCACAGCCTAAAACTCAATTTGAGAATCAAAGATGATCTATTCCACCTGGTTGTTGGCATCAAAACGACACAATTCCACCTTTACTTTTTGTTCTCCAGAAAGGATAACAACTCTTGTAATATTAGGCCTAATCCTACAGTTTATAGTTTACGTTCTCGCAAATTAGACGCTTTGTCGTGAGAGCACTGTGTAGATTTACTGACAATATAATTTGATTGTCAAAAGAATATGTCGCTTCCCAAAGTAGCTGACCAGGCAGCTTACTTCACCCTATTCACCCGTCAATTATCCTTATATCTTTGTAGAGTAGTTGCAGTTACTGCCCATTCCTTTCTTATAAAAAAACAACGTTTTCTTATATTACTGGACGGAGAATACTTGCCCTAAAGGTTGATGAAGGATCATGAAGGTATAAGAACAGTTCGAGTAATGGCTGATGGCTGCGTAGGCCAAAACAAAACTCAATTATGAAAGGTATGTGCCAATACTGGCTGGCAAATAAAGCTCCAAAACACATTACAATGGTCGAGATAATATATCCCGTTACTGGCCATTCCTATATTCCAACAGACAGAGTATTTACACAGATTGCGAAGCAAGTTAAAGTCAGAGAGACTATCATTTTAGCAGAAGATTATTTAAAAATACATAAAGATTATGGAACAATAATAAATTTGGGAAGTGATGACTTTCCCATTCTTGATTTTAAAACAGAAGTATTGAAGGTTTTCAAGCCGCCATCTGCTTGGCACTTTAAATTGAACCAAACGATTTAAAATTAAAAAGTGTAAAAATTACCTTACAAGAGTTCAAGGTGAACAATTTTATAGATCTTCTATTGGTGAGTCAAAATCCGTTGTAAAACTCGGAAAACATGTGTTTTCCATATCTCCTCCAATATCGCTATTGGGGATAAAAATCAATGAACGTAAAATAGACGACTTTATCAAACTTCAATCTAAGCTCTTTGGCAATGAGTTGAGAATGCTTGAAGACTTGAAATTTTATAAAAATCTTATGAAAAATAATAATTCTCAAGAAGAAATAGTGGACATTAATGATCCTGTTTGCGAATTTAATGCCGAAGATCGCCTTATAAGAATTTAATATATTTTTAATCATTTTTTGCTCTTTAAACTATTTCAATTAATATTTTATGTTTTTTATATAAGATTCAAAATTAGACTCATAAATAAATAAAAAAGAAATTAATTAAATCTAAACACTAATGATTTTTTTTGTGCATTAGATTATATTTAACTTTTTTAAGAATCAAAACAACACAATTCCATTTTTTGAGGATCAAAACAATACTTTTCCAATATGTTTGTTTCAAAACGACTCTATTCCACTAAGTGAGTTTCAAAACAATACTATTCGAAAATAAATTGCTTAATACAAACCAATGCAATTAAGTTTCAATTATAGTCGTTACGCAGTTAGGTTTTAAAAAGACCACTTTATAAGCAATCAAAAGTGGAATTGATCACTTTTGATTCTCATTGACACATATACTTTAATTTATAAAATTTTTTGTTTTTTTTATATCAGATTGCATGAACGTGTTGTGGGATGGAGACTGTTTGGGCACCTTTTTTTCGACGTTTGACGGCGTATTTACACTTCACATTAAACTTTTATGCAAAAAAAAAAAAAAAATTTTTTTTCCACACTTTAAGAATCAATAAATAACTGTACAAAAACTCAAGGTGTTCATTTACTTCCATCAATAAAAAAAAAGTCAAGAAAATCAACGTGTTTTTGGATCTCTAAATGAGAACCTGTCCTTAACCCTCGGATGGGTAATGATCCGATAGTCAGTAAATGAACTATGTCGTCTGGCCAGACCAAATTAGAGGTGTGACCAATTACGAAGGTATAGCACAATGACAGGTAGGCTAACGGTAGTTTCATGTTTCAGAGTATTTATACATATGTACACTCAGAAAAAAACACCTATCTTTTTTTGATAAAAAATTTCTCTATTTTCGATAAAAGAAATTTTCTTTATTTTAAATAAAATTTACTTCAATTATAATAAATTTTCACATATTCGAAGAAATATTTCCTTCCTTGTGGGAAATGAAAATATTTCATGTCTCTAATAATGATAAGTATTTTTCTCTCACTGAAAAAATCTTATTTATAGAGAAAAAATTTTTAGAAAATGAAAAATGTTCTCTATTGTTGATAAATAATTCACTATGCGAAATATTTTCTTCAGTAACAACAAATCCTTTCTCAAAAATTAAAAAGGCTTCTTCTCAAAAATCAATATATTTTTCGTACGAAAAAAATAGAAAGCGTGAGAGCAATTGATTAATGTTGTGAAAAGCAAGTGTTGCATATTCTGCATATTATGACGATTGTTCCTTCAAAAGGTTTTTTTTACTTAACATAGCTACACAAAATGATGTTGTATATTACTACTGTTTCTTTGGATGCATTTACAAAATCGTTTTTCAGAATAAATTTCTGGAATATTTATAAAGAGTCCCGAAAAACAATGCTACAACAATAATTCTACCTTTTAACACGTTTTTAACTAATATTTTTAAAACCGAATCACAATTTGATATAAATACTTTTACTTAGCGTATAACTGAGTTAAAACAAATGTTTTACAAAAATAATTTTTTAATCGTAATTGCGGATATACTTCTGTGTTTTAAAGAAAAATGTACGCAATAAAGAAATATGTTGTATCAATGTTAAGAAAATATATATTTCTTTTAAAGAAAGTGTTATTTTTTGTGAGAAACTATGTATAAACGCAACTTAAAAAAAACATTTATTAAAATTAAATAAATATTTCTCTGTTCTCGGGAAAAATTTACACAATAAAGAAAACGGTTGAACGTATTATAAAGAAATATTTTTCTATTAAAGGGAAGGTGTCTTTTATTAATGAGACAATATTTCTCATTTTCATGGAATTTTTTTGTCATCTTTATTGTATTATTGGGATCACATTTAGAGAACAGCATTCTCTGGAGCAAAGTCAATACCATTTTTCACTTAATATGATGCCTTTTTTCTCATATTCCGATAAACTTTTTTCTGAGTGTATGCTGTGCATGTTTGAACAATATTTATCTTGTTAACTGACGAACCCAGGTTAAGAGAAGAATATGAAATTGAACAAAATATCACGCTATTATGTATCAGAAATTAGTTTCGTCTGGTCAGAAGACTAGTCCACGTATGAAGAATTTGACTTTGAGACAGAAGTTCTCACCAACATATACTGAACTTTCAAGTAAACTAAACTTTTCATATAGAAGGAAAACATACTCAAAAGCCCAAGAAAGCGTTTGCAAAACGAACAACTAGGAACAAGGTTATTCAAAAAGAAAAACCATTTCGTCTGGATAGACGACATAGTCCATATATGAAGATTTTGACTGTGTGACAAAAGTTATCAATACAAACGTATACAGAACTTTTCGATTTTATACTTGTCATAAAGAGTGAGAATATACTCGAAAAATCACGAGAGCGTTTGCCAATCAAGCAACTAGAAACAAAGTTATTCAAAAGAAAACCCATTTCATCTGTCCAGACGACATAGTCCATCCGAGGGTTAAGGAATAAGATCAATAGGGGAAAATTACAATTAGAGAAAAACATTACAAAGAAGGTAGAAATATTTAAGAGAAGTGCTCATAGACTAAATGCTTGAAGGTGTTACTAGTGGAAACTAATTTAATGCCAATGGTTTTTCACAGAATTCCACAAACTGATTATGCTCGCTAAGAACAATCTACTGAAGGGTATAAAACTGTATTTGGGATTAAGAAATTGAGATGACCTACAAAAATATAGTTTTTCAAACAAATACCTAGGACTCTGCACTCTAACAAAAATTCACGAGAATTAGCTACAATATTTGCTGGCAACATGATATAATTATTGACAAGGTACTAATGTCAACTTGCTTTTTTTCACGAGCATCCTATCGCCTATTAATCGTATCTAAAAATCTCTATATACAAATTTGCATGCTAATCATATCATCGACGTAAGAGTTTTTTGGGGTTTTGTAAAAGATTTGTACAACAGTGCCATACAGTGTTCAAAATTTATGATGCCAAAATATTTTTCGTATCCAAAAACTCCTACATATAAATTTTGATTATAATCATATGAGCGGTTAAGGAGTTTTGACGGTTTTCTAAAAGATTTGTACTACAAATTTCCATGGTGATCGCATGATCGGCTTAAGTGTTTTTTTTTAAATTTTGTAAAAAATTTGTACTACAGCTCCCTCTAGTGATAAAGATAGATCTACCAAACTTCACAGGACCACCCGCTGGGCTCATCTGAAGATTGCCTGTAAATTTCTTCAAAATAGGTAAATTTCTTCAAAATAGGCGGACTCTTCACATTTTTTTGCGACCCATTCTAGTGTACATATAATTTTATGCAAGAAAATTCAATTTCTATGCCTTAGTGACTTAGAAGACCTCGTCCAAGTAGTTGTTTTGCGAAGACAGATACGTGGTAAAATCTCCATGGGGAACATACATACAGACATCGATTTTTATATATATAGATTTTTTGTGTCTCACCATTTTGATGAAAATTCGATGATTATTCCCTTCTGAAAACCCTAAAAATTTTACAATAGTTGAGGTTTTGTGGCTGTTTCTGGCAATTTTTTTCAGATATTGCAGCAAAACATCAATTCCAATCTTCTTTTGAAAAACCGGAGGCTCGAAATCAATGTTAGAATAGGGGTTTTCTTGGGCAAAGTTGCTTAGAATTTTCCGTAGAACATTTTCCGCGCCTACGATTTTTTAGTCTTTGTTTTCAGCTATGCAAATTGACCCGCTCTAGTGTACATTAGACCGGGTCAGTCTCTTACCGGGTCGAAGCTTACCTCGGGAGAGTTACGTGGACAAAAAAAAATTTTTTAAGGCACTCTGTATGAACCGCCAAAATGGTTTTTTCATCATAACTTTGCTCCCTTGAATTCGATCATCAAATGCAATACATCGTTGAAAAGGCATTGATACCCTACAATTGTTTTTTAGGTACCATAGACCTAAAACATCAAATTCGTAAAGTTATTTCAGTTACACAGACTTCTACCCCCAAAAATAAAAAAAAAAATTTATAGAAAAAAAACCCTTAAAAACACAAAAAACTTTGTCCTCGAAAGTATTTAAAAAAGTTGAGAATCAAAAAAGTTACAGTCGATCAAATTTCGGAATATTTGCATTTGATATTGCATTCGAATATTGCATTTGATGATCGGGCTCAAGGGAGTAAAGTTATGAAGGAAAAACCGTTTTGGCGGTTCATACAGGGTGCCGAAAATTTTTTTTATATTCAGGTAAACTTCTCGAGGTAAGCTTTCATATGAAGTGCGGACTCTTGACATTTTTTTGCGAGCCATTCTAGTGTACATATAATTTTATGCAAAAAAATTCAATTTCTATGCCTTAGTGACTTAGAAGACCTCATCCAAGTAGTTGTTTTGCCAAGACAGATACGTGGTAAAATCTTCTCAGACTATAAAACTTCTTCAGCATCTTTAAAACTAAGAAGAAACTACCTTCCATTGGGCCGAAGTTAAATACCCACAAAGCCGTATTTTAGAGCATTTGAAGTTTTGAATATTGAATTATTTCGATAGCATTTATGGAGCGAGGTTTTCATCCAATTTTTTCACATATCAAACTCAGAGTATAACAAATAACAAAGCTAATGTGTAAAATATACGTTGAAAGTTTAGGCATATAATTAGGTGGAATTTATAAAGTATTAGCTGTATTAATAAATACACTGTGTTTTTTTTTGTAAATAAATTATTAAAATTATTAAAAATTTAACTTATTTATTGTAACGCAAGATAATATACGTATACAAGTTTTTTTGGTTTTTTCATTTAGTGCATTTTTGATGGAAATGTAAAATACCTATATGCCAAGTTCAAGAGTTTTGGTATATTCCCACGTTGAGCGCCACCTACCGGAAGCATTTTGTATGACGTGCGTTTGTATTCTGAAAGTTTGATTTAAATCGGACGGTTAGTTTCAGTGCTTGATTCACATTTTAGGTTTTTGCTTACGAACTTGATTATTTTTTTACGAAATTATTACGAACAAATTTTTCAAAATTTTAATTAATTAATAATTCATCATTTCAGGAGGTTATGCTTACCAAGAATATATCTACTTTTTTATACCTGTCACACCTCCTTATAAGCGTAACAAATGGATTGAAAGACTTCGAGATTTGACCTCGCTACTTATTGAAAACACAAAGTTTTTTATCCAGAGAACTGAAATACTTTTCAAAAATAACTTTTATGCAGAGTCTACGCTTACGCTCAGTTTTTCCTTAACAGGTCGAATTTTTGAGATACAGGGTGATTTGCATTTTTTTTTACTTTTATCCAGTTTTTCTACCCCAGAAACTAAACAATTTCATGCAAAGAAATAATTTAAATTTACCATTTGTGCATGTCATGTTTTATTTTGAGACATTTAAGTCTAAACTTAAAATTTTTAGTTTTTGGTAAAAAATGTTGAGCTTTGACAGTCTTTTCTATAATGTTTTAAACTATTTTTCAAATATGTTTTGATTTGCTGTTTTTGTGTATTTAATTCCCTTTACTAAAATACTAATAGCAATATGATAGAGTTAGGAAAAAATTTAAAAAATAAAACAAATTTTAAGATTTTGCTTAATCAATTTGTAATTAATCAATCAAATATGTAACTCCCTCTTTTCTGGCAAATTAACAATTGTTAACCAGTATTTTTTATATTTCTATATGTTTGTTGTATTCAAAACAAAATTTGAAGCACAAAAAACAAATTTTTTGAATGAAATTGTAAATAACTGAAAAGCAGTTGACAACTTTTATCAAATTTATTATTTTTGAATTTCAAATTTTGTATTGAAATCAAAAATTACAACAAACACATTGAAATATTCAAAATACTGGTAAACAATTTGTTTATTCGCGAGAATAGAGCTGTAAGAGTAAATATTATAAAAAGGTCATAAAGCGAAGATTGAATATGAAAAATTAATAGAAGTGGACCTTCCATTTTTATACATCGATGAATAAGTTTTTCGTATAAGACTCCAGCATTAGTCATTGCTTTCGTTCCAATTACCGTGATAGTGTTTTTTAATTCTTAGCATGTCTTGATGGAAAGGAAATTAGTACTATTTTTCCTGTAGTTTTGATTTAATATTACCTTAAAGTTCCCGCATAACTTCCATTTGTGATCGTTGTACGTTGATGCATAATTAAAAATAATCCATTAATGTCCTTGCAAAAATATATCGCGTTTTTTTTTCAAAAAATACGGAGAACTCAAAACTTCTATCTCTGAACATTGTAACTTTCGTATCAGAAGACAGATGATTCTATGGCTGCATACGTGAAGCCAATAGTTCTGCATCTTTATTGAATAAGTGTAAATCACGAACCAAATCATTAAGCTCAGTTTGCGTCAGTGATTTCATAGCCATCGTTGGATTTACTATAAATACAAGCAACGCCTTCGCTGACGGAGTCCTGCATTTCAATATTTATAGAATCTGCACAAATTGCAGTTAGATCAGTTTCTGTGCGAATTATTGGCTTTGATACTGATGGAACATCGGCGTTTTTCACAGTTTTTCGGGTCTTAGCTTATACACCGGTAAGATTTGTCAAACAAAAGTAACATTCAGTTGAATGATTTATCTGCTCTCTCCAAATTACTGGAATTTTATATGATAAATAGAATTTTTTACCGTTTAACCATTGATAAAAGCGACTTCTGCAATTATGGTAAATCTTTTTTGGTACCCAGTCTTTATCTTGGTTTTTGACAGGATACTCAAAACAATTTAGATTCGCCAATTTCAGCTTCACTGAGCAATTTCATATTGTCCACAAACATAGAAAAAAATGATTAGAATCACTTTTACACAATTTTTTCATCATTTTTAAATAGTGATAGAAATACTTAATTTTATATATAAGGGTCAAGATCTGTCTGCCGATCTATCAATCTGTCTGTAATCAACGCTCTCTCAAAGTTGGAGCTAGCAGCCACCAGAGCAAGAGTATGGATTCCAGTATTCTAACAAAAATAATAGCTTAAGGTGCCCCCAGACTATATGTTTCATACATATGACATGTCAAATAAAATTACATACCGAATTTCATCTGTGTGTCAGAATTAAGTTTTTGTCAGACAGCTTTTTTCTTTTGTCTCCACACTGTCGACAAGTCATTTGAAAATAAAAAACAGCTTTTGAAATTTTTGTAAATCTTAGAGCTCTTAAATGTCCTCCTGCAGCCATTCAAACTAAGATTAAATTAATTTTAAATCAATTTATTGAATAAATATCTTAAAATTTGCCTTTTCTTTCATTTTCAAATAAAAAATTTATCAAACTGACATCTTGTACAGATGGAAAAACATACGAAATTAGAGACGGTTCTAATTCAAAAATTTACAGACGCAAATACAAACGACATGTCATATGTAAGAAACATATAGTGTAGGGGCACTTTTAATATGCGGTTTACTCTTAACCCTTTCATCCCCAATGTTGCGTATATGTTTTCTAAGTTTCACCCACTGTACCTTTTTTGTTGTGTACTCAAATTAACGGTATTTAATATTTTTTGGTGCTTTGTTTATTTCTCTTTCTATTCGTATTTCTAGTGCATATTTTTAATTCGAAGCAAATTAATCGGAGGCAATTAGTATGACTACAAAAATTGGATATTTTTCGTTAAAAGGTAATTTGTTCAAATGTGGTTATTTAATTATTTTAAAATTTTCTAATGCAAAAAAAAAATACTTAATTTCATGGCAAAGATAAATAATGCATTTCAGTTGATATTGGTAAAAAATAAAGTACAATGTGATCTGTGGAATTTCTAATTTGTTGATATTGCGTATATGCAACATTGAGTATTAATATGAGTGTTTTTTTCACATTTGCAGTGCAATATTACTGATATAGTGCTAGTAAAAAACTAACTGAAGCAGATTTAATTAGGTTTTTAGATTATGAATGGGACGATTCTGATCAATATGGTGATTAAGAAGACGATGACAATGTTATAGAAAAATTACTTGAGAACGGAATGAATGCAGATACAGAGTATGCAGAGAATGATGACTGTGATGAAGTTGATATGTAGACAAGTGAGGCTGAAAGGATTGAGGAAGTACAAGAAGATACATCTGAAGAAATCAGATGCATACAAATGGCATAAAAAAGCAATGGAACACGTTGACTCAGAATGAAAAACAAAATTTGCCAGAAGTTGAAAGTTTAGTTGGAAATCCACTGAATTATTTTATGATGTTTATTGATGATGAAATAAGCGAATTGCTGAGGAAACTAATACTGTGTGTCGGCACGATCCGTAGCAATAAATGTGGAAGATGTGAAATGATGACAGAAGCACAGCTGAAGACAAAAGGAAGAGGCGCAGATGACTATAGAGTTGAGACCATTCATAATTTAGTAACTGTTCGTTGGTACGACACTCGCGCCATTCAATTAATTTCAAATTACCTTTGTACCGAATCAGAAGATAAGTGTCGCCGTTGGAACGGAAAAACTCAAAAATTTGAAGAAGTTCCTCTTCCAGCAATTATTGCAGACTACAAAAAGTTTATGGGAGGAGTGGACTTGGCGGATATGTTACTGAAATTGTACAGAATAGATCATAAATCAAGACAGTACTATACGCGTATTGTATATTGGTGTCTTGGTACAGCTGTTGTGAATAGTTGGGTACTATATAGATGACACCTGAAATCAATAAGCCCTGGAATAAGGTCAATGCGCTCATAGAATTCCAGGCATGTATTGCAAACGGTTTGATAAATAAATCTAAATCAGTACAAATGGCAAAAAAAGGGGTCGTCCGTCAAATGCTCTTAAAACCAATTCATGTGAAAGCACTCCGGAACCAACACCATCGTCATCTCGATATAAAATAATACCAGAACCGAAAAAGAACATTCGACTCGATGGTTTTTACCGTTGGGTAAAATGGGAAGGGCGTGGACGATGTCGTTATTGTAAGACTGCTTTTCCTACTTCCAAATACGCCAAATGTGGTGTTTACTTATGCTGCAACCAAAAATAACGATATTTTTAAATTATCAGGTATAACTATTTTCAAACTTCCGATTTTTTATGCTTTTTTATCTGAACACTAAATAAAAATCACTTAAAAAATATAATCACATACATCATTTAATAAAACCATTGGTTCCCGTTGGTACCCAATGTTGCATATATGCAACATTCTCTAAAATACGTTTTAGTAAACCGATTGTGTAAAAACCTTAAAACTGTTTTATTTTAGAGCCAAACACATAAAAAAACTAATTTTATATTTTTGCCACCGCTAGAAATAATTTGGGGATCAAAGAGTTAACACCTGAAAAATTTTTTTTTACAAACAAAATTTTCGTAAGGGTTAAAACTTGTTTTAATTTTTTTCCCAAATCTAATTTTGTTATCGGCATAATAAAAAAAGGGATTTTTAATATACGAAAACAACAAATTAAAACATATTTGAAAATAATTTAAAACGTTATGGAAAAAATGGTAAAATTTAAAAATTTTTAACAAAAAACTTAAAGTTTGAACTTTAAACTTAAATATTTCAGAGAAAAATATGACATCCAAATGGTTAATACAGTAATAGAGAGCTTATTTAATTATCTATTAGATAACATAATTATTGCTTTACATGAAAAATATTAGTTTTTCTACTAGTCGAGTAGAAAAAGTGGATCAAAGTCTAAAAAATGCAAATCACCCTGTATCACAAAAATGCGACCTATTAAGAAAAATCTGAGTATGGGCATAGAATATGAGTAAAAAGATCTTCTAAAAAAGTATTTTAGGTCTCTGGATAAAAAAGTTTCCAGAATTTGTAGACTAGTGTAATCAAGCGGAGTTCTTTCCCATTACGCCACGTAGGCATATAGCGTTTTTGTTGATTAATTAATAAGTATTAATTTTATTTCCTTTTCTGATAGATAAGCTCAGTTTAAATCCAAGACATAAGCCAAGGCACACTACATTTGACATTTAGTAGCTATATTATTGGCGTCAATTAATTTTTGATGTATTGATGAGTTTAAAAAAATCTCAAGTTAAAAATAAAGAACAAAATAAATTAATTTTTTTGCCCGAGTTCACGAACGAATTCATGTCCCCAAATTGTAACTATTTACATTTCATGCTTATTATATGAAAAAAGTTTACATGGAAAATTCTGAGTCTTTCCTTGCATCAAGACATTCCAAAAAATATTTTTAGAAAAATTTTAATTGAACAAAAAACTTTGTTAAAGAAAATCTGAATTTAAAAATAAAACAGAAAATTTGAGGGTTCAAAAGTCGAGGGTTCAGGTTAGGAGATGGTCAGCGTCAAATTTAATTTAAAGTATATGTTTAGAATGCTTTTTTTAACATTCTAAAAAAATGCGATTTTAGCTGGTCTCTTTAGAGTCGCCAGATAGGAAAGCCTAGCTAATTTTCTTGTTTCATATAAAAAAAGTTGATGGGCTTAGATATGAATGCGCAAGAACTACAAAATTCATATGAAGACCTGCTAGTAGAACTTCAAAGCCCTGCTATTGCCCACTGGGTCGTAATTACTATCGATTTTAACATACTTTTAAGATATCCAGAAAAGTAACTTTATGTTGATCTACTGTTAGATTTTTAAAAGGTCGATGAAACGATTTAAAAAAATAAACTGACCATTTCAGCCCTTGGAAGGACTTTGACCTTGCTTTTATTGATCAACTGTGTTGTGCGTGTTATTAAATGTTTGATCCCAAATGATCGAGCACTGGACCTACGTGTTTTATGCCGACTCCGAACGGCTTATGTTCTCAAGAAGCTTTGCATGGTAATTTTTACTCTCTGAGGTTTGCCATTGTCTGCAGAGAGGTGAAGATCGAACAGAAAAATTAATTCAACTGAAAAACATTCTGTCTGAGCTGGAATTGAACCCGAGCTACCGTGGTTCTTTAGCTTAGGGGCCACGCACTCTACCCACTAGGCCACGGTCGCCACAAACGATGAAACGATTTAGCATAGTTAAATTTATTCACAGATCACTTATCTTATTCACGAGAAGCTTCCATTGAACTGGAAAATTGTCACAATTAATACTTTGCCAATGATCTTAGGTGGAGATTTTGATTGCGATTAAACTCATGAATGTTCAGGCACTTAAACAGTTTCTCTTTGAAACATTTAATTTACGAATGATTAACGATACAAATATTTGCACAACACGATTAGGAACAACTACTGATGCTGTGTTTGCTATATATCTTGATGATATTACATCTATAATATACGTGTGCTATTTCAGTCGTCATAAACCAATCATTTATTTTATAAAATTTAAATTATTATAAATTACATTTATAATAAATTGTAGAGGAACGAATCTAAAATTGTGCCATAAATTACTTTATATTGTTATACAGTTTAAAAATTATTTAGTTTATTATTGTTTATAATACAAATTAATTATCTCTAAAAAAATAGCCGAGGGTCCGACTACGCACCAGTGTTGTTTTTTTCTTTCTTATAAAATGGTGTCCCGTTCGGCGGCTGCACTTAGAATCAAAATTGCAAAAACAAAATTCAATCCTTCGAGTTTACATAGTGCTGGAAGCTGAAGTATGCTAGTTTTTGCAATTTATGATAGTGAAGTTCGATGCAGCAGTGAATTCTACATAGGAAATGTTTGGCAATGTTAATTATTGTCTGATTTAAATAGCCTTAAAAAAGTGGTTTCGAACCTGTAATTAAATTTGTATAAAATAATGGTTTTCGCTGTGAGCAGTTTCGGTTTTAAGAATATTAATTTTTTTTCGGATTCCTAGTTTCTTCTAAGATCCTGCTTCTAATCTGCATACTATTGACTAAACGGATCAGAAAAACTTTTGCAATTCAGTACAAAATTTATCTCATCTATTGTATATGAATACAGCAGAAGCTAAAAAATAAGAAGCTTCAGAAATTAGAATTGTCCAAAAATTAGAAGTAGCATTCTCAAAACATTCTCAAAAGCTTCAGAAATAAGAAGATTTATACAACTTATATTTAACACTACGTTTTATATTCAACGGCCATCGTAAGTGCCAATAATTTAATTCAATGGTGTGAAAAAAGTAATATTTTTCGACTAGACATATTTCAAACGTGTTGACTCTACGTTCTGATATTGTTGTAACAAATTTGAAAAATAAAAAAAAAAAACGGACCACAGTCACTGATTTCGTGGAGAAAAGTAATTAAACTTTGCCAACATTTATCATTCTTACCATTTTCTGTCACAATTTCCAATAAACTATTAAACACATTATAAATGTGTTATTTTTATGCAGTATCTTTATATTAACGTTATTACTAGACCAATTATATGATAAATTCAACTTTCAAAATTTTACCTCCGAAATTAGAAGATTTCAGAAATAAGAAACTCCCGAATTGCAAACATCTTTAAATTTCTGAGGTTCTACTTTAATACTAAAATTACGATAAATGTATTTTAAACTCTAAATTTTATCCTCCAAATTATTTTCGAAATTTTTTTTTTATTAAAATAGATGAAAAAATGTGTTGAAATAAAAAACTGTGATGTTAATTTACCTCTGTTGCGCATCCATTGTTGGCCGAGTGGGTACACGGGCTGTTGCCACCGCCGCAGCTGGTGCAGGCGACTATCTCGTTGGGGGCGCTGGCCTCGCGACGCTTGTCACCCTGGTAGATGGCATTAAATTTAAAAAACTTTCATATTAATACAACAACAAAGTATTTGAAATAACATTTTATGTTTTCAATTTACAAACACAAAACATACGATTAAACGAAGAACGAACGAACGAACAAACGAATAAAATTTGCAGTTTTTTTGCAGTTTTGACAAAATTATTTGTTGGTTGGTTTTAATTTGTGTAAACATTGACCAGCAAAATATATTAGCAAAAAAGGAAGAAAAATAAGACATAAATATATTTATATGTAACAGGATTAAATTATTTTTGTGAAAAGAGAAAAAAATTGCATCAACACATTGAGAATGGAAAAGATATTGATATTAATACATTTACTTAAATAAATAAAAGGGTTAAAACTTACCGGCTGCGAGTATCCGAGGAAAAAAAGTACAGTTAGCAGTAAAGAAAAGGAAATGCGTTGGAATTAGTTTTGAGTTCAGGGAATTAAAAAAGAAAAAAAAAAAACTTAACAAAGGTTTGGCAAATTTTACGCAATGAATTTTAATTTAACTCGTTAATTACAATAAAGCTCGCTGAATTTTAACTAATAAATTGTCAAAAGTTAAGTGTTTGTGTGTATGTGTGTGTAAACTTTGTGGCAAGTAAAATTTTTTTGGCATTTTTGACAATTTAATAATATAATGTCAATTAAGTAACTGTTCTAGAAGCATTCTATTCATTATGAAACAAATGTTTAATGAATGAAAAAGTTTGATGTAGGAATATAAAGGAAGAAATATAAATATAACTTAGAACAAAACAGTCAAAATAAGCTACGAAAGGCTGCAGTAAAGAAAGAACTTGCAAGGCAAATACTTTAGGAAAAGGAAAAAAAAATTGTAAGATAAAAAACAAAATGGAAACAGCTAATAACACGTATTTGCAAACATGGCTAAAAACAAAATTCTTCATATTATCTGTTAAGAAATGACCACTGTCAAAAAAAGTTGTGTAACTGAAACGTAAACATACCAAACTGTGAGGCCAAAACTACATAGTATCTAAGAGATATTTCAATAGATAAGCTGCAGCATTTTTTCAACTTAAAACTTTGATGATGTATAATATGTATTTGTCAAATAATTCTAAACGCTAATAAAAAAGCATAGTATTTGCAGCAGTTCTGCTTTAAGGTATGACTTGCGGTTAAAAAAAATTTAGATTTTTTTTTATAAATGTCTTCTAAAATCCTTCAAAAATAATGCCTTAAAAGGAATTTTTAAAATTAAAATTATTTTTGGAGTTTCCGAGCTATATATGTATATACACTAGCGCCGAAGTGGAGTAATAAAAGTTTGACCTGAAATGCGGCAGGTCCTGAACTAGAATAATTGGGCTAACTCTACTGCCGGGGAGGGGTGGGGCAAAAACCTCAAAAAGAAGCTAATTTCTTAACTTTTTTTAAAAATCGCGCCATTTTGTCAATTTTTTATATTTTCGAAATATCCTAGTTCAGGACCTGCCTGACGTGATTACCAACAAAATGCCGCCCGCAGAATTTTGATGCAACATCTGGTTATCAAGAAAAACGACACTCCGTTTACCTTCTCATTTTTACGTATCCATTTTCATCGCTCTGGGAGGGGGGATAAAAAACATCGAAGCATAAAAAAGTACCAAAAAAGTTCGAAAACTACGTCTACTTTCACGTAGAAAAACCCCAAAGTTGATAAACTGAAAAACGACTAAGCTACAGCAATTTTAAAAAACGTTATTTTTGTGAGCTTGAACCGCAGGTCATACTTTAAAGCCAAGATTTTTTTGATAACATATCCATGGTTTTTCTTGATTTTTTAAATCATCATCGAAAAAAATATGTGTATGTACTATACGATTATTCTGGAATTTCATTAATAAAAAACATCTTGTTTTGATAAATTAAACAAAAAATGCTTTTTCCTAAATTTTGTGCTAACTCATTCTGCGCATTCCTTGGTACTTTGTTGCGACGCCCCAGAGAGCTGAGCCTCTCCTATTATGAGCCACTGCTATGCATAATAAAAATAAAACATTTTTCAAGCCAACAGCCAGGCAAACATAGCAAATACACACTCACACAATCACAGACAACATTCATACAAACATTACCAACCCCAACTTTTTTGCACATTAACTTCATTTAGCCTGTGCCAAAGGCTGACGCAGAGTGCAAAGAAATCCCCATCAAGCCCTGAAAAAAACATTTATTTAACATAGATTTTATAGGCACAAAAATATTTCGTATAATAATAACCCTGCAAACCAGAGTTGTCGCTTTAGATGTTGTCATCAACTGATTCGTTGCCAGTTTTATTTGGTATCAAAAATTCCTATACGAATAGGACGATATCATACATTGTTTGCAGCTGTGATAACTTGATTCTTATCAACCATATCATCAGCACATTTTGTAATTAATTTGTTCGCACTTTTATACAATTCGGTACAATTTTTCTAACGTAACCTCTACAAAGCACAAATTTTCATCTCGAATATTATAAGAGTCTATTTTGTAAAAATTGTTGTAAATACAAGGGATCTCGGAAAAACATCGACTCATCGAAAATATCGATATTTTGCTTCGAAGCATTGAAAGTTATCCACTAGATGTATGAATAGTCGATGTATCGCTGCGTCGATGTTTTTTCAAAACTGACTAGTGTCCGACCGAAACCGGTATTCTGATCGAAACCGAAACCGGTACTGGTTATTTTAAAAGTTAAAATATTGAACAACGATATTTAAACTTTTAAGATATAATCGTAACACTCATTCATTTTTAAAGAATTCGCCCATATTGAGGCCGAATAGACGAAACTAGCCCCTTTTCTTTGAGAGCGTCTCATTGAGCGCCATTTTAAACAAGATCAACCATTTTTTTTAATTAAAAAATTATTTTTTTTATAATAAATGAGTGTTACAATTATGCCTTAAAAGTTTAAATATATTCAATATATTAACTTTTTAAAAAAATCCTAAAATACCTTAAATTTTCGAGCGCTATAGATGAAAATTTAAGTTCTTACAAATAATTTTTTTTAATAAAAGGAAACAAATGTACTTTCATACACATAAGAAAAAAAAATTTAATATAAAAAAATGTATTATTTGTACATTAAAGTTTATAATAATTAATTGAAGTATACTATAATAATAAATGAGATAATTTTTTATTTTATTTTTTATTACACACTTCCGTACACACTCAAAATAGTATGCACCTACAATATACATTTTTATAGAACTACAAAACAAAGTATTGTTATTTTTGAAGGGAAGCTTTTCAAGCCTCGTTTTGTGAAACGACGCTTTTATCCATACACTTTTTTTAGAATTGTTTTCGTTTTTTTACTTTCGTCTATTACAACAAGATATAATATTAAAAATGTTTATTTGTAAGCAGTGAGAATCGAACACGCACCATTGCGATCGGGAGTTCTTCACACTAACCACTACTCCAAAACCCTCTATGACATAGTTTGATTCATTCAATATTAAGTATTATCTAACTGAAGCTATGTTGCAGTAGATGACACGAATTTATTGAAAGGATTGTTCATTAGCTATCCTACATATTCTATTGTGAATGCGTGAAGCTATAATGCATCAGACCACAATAATCGATCAAAATCAATGTTCACATGCACTTAAGTTAAAGCCGGTGGTCTAGCGCTCGAAAATTTAAGGTATTTTAGGATTTTTTTAAAAGGTTAATATATTGAACAACGATATTTAAACTTTTAAGGCATAATTGTAACACTCATTTATCATAAAAAAAAAATAATTCTTTTAATTGAACAAATTGTTGATCTTGTTTAAAATGGCGCTCAATGAGACGCTCTCAAAGAAAAGGGGCTAGTTTCGTCTTTTCAGCCTCAATATGGGCGAATTCTTTAATGATGAATGAGTGTTACGATTATATCTAAAAAGTTTAAATATCGTTGTTCAATATTTTAACTTTTAAAAAAACTCCTAAAAATACCATAAATTTTCGAGCGCTAGACCACTGAAAAAACTGACAAAAAGGGTCGCAACTGGCCGTAACCGAAACCGAAGCCGAATATTCGGTCGGACCCTAAAACTGATATCTCTAGTACATTGAACCGCCATTTCAGTTTTTCAATTGCGAAAAAGAGGAAAAGAGAAGTGAGATTGACTAAAAAATTGATATGGCTCCAAAAAGTGTGGTTTAGAGGTTTTTTGAGAAACGCATCGTAAACAACACGAACTATAATTTGTGCTAAAAAAATATAAAGACTGCCAAAAATACGCCAAACTTAATGGAACACATAATAAACGTCCAAAAAGACTTATCTTACTCTTTATAATGTCATTCAACCAGATCAAGTTTCACAAATGAAGCAATTTCCTTCAGTAATTTAGATTTTTTAAGGCTCCTTTTATGATCATTTCCACATTTTCTCCACATAAAATGAAATTACGTTTTAAATCATATCAATCAAGAGTTTTTCTATAAAACTTAAAAATTAAGAGCGAGTTTTAGATAACTCTAAATTTTAAATTGTTATGATTTTTATGGTTTTACACGCAGAAAAAAAATATATTTGACACAAATATAATATCGAAGGATACTATTATGTTTAAAAACTTGTTTATAGCAAACAAGTTAATTTTTACAAGAAATGTGTTCTTATTTTACGGTAAACATCAAATGTTTGCCGGAAGCAAATTATGTTCACTGCAAATAAGCTTATTTGCTGCAGTAAATATATTATGTTTGCTGAAACATAAAATTATTTTTGGGGCAAGTAAGTAAGCTTATTTGTTGCTATATTGTAATTTTAATTATTTGTTATAACTTAATTAATTTATTCTTTTTTTGCACTTTGAGGTTTGTCATTGCTTGCGGCTTAACAGAAAAATTAAATCAATTGAAACAACTTTTTGAAAAAAAATCCCGGACTGGGATTAAACCGTGGCTCTTCCGTTTACGAGCCAAGCACACTACCAGTAGGCTACGGTCACCATCAATCGTCGCCTGACTAAAGTCACTGATAAACTTTCAGAAGCATAAAATTTGAACATTCTGGACTTATTTTACCGCAAAAATATTTGTTGTCACATAAATCAAAATATGTTTGTAAACAAACATTGAAATGATTATCACAAAAATAGCTATATGTATGATAAACAAAATATGGTCAAAATTGCAAAATATATTTAGAGTAAATAGAAATATGTTTGCTACAATCAAAATCGAAAGTGTCATTTTTCTACGTGTACGAATAAGTTTTTGACCTTATTCAATAGCCGGTTAGAAACTGTATTAGCTCAGTTATAGTAATTAATCTTTAACAACATATTTTTTGTTGCGACATAATATCTTATAATTCCTATGCAAATCGATGCATCGATGTATGCCCTCCGATATATCGAAAAATATCGATGTATTTTTGTCACTGACATCCCTATTAAATACTTCGCATTTATTTCAGAAATTTCAGTTTGTTGGGATGCAAACTGTTCAACCAACTCCATCAAATTCAACAATAACAAGGCATACCGTATCCCATTTATGTAGAGCGGTTGATATACGAATGCTTTCACTTATCATTAAGAGAGTTTTTGCAAAAGTGTGAACAAAACGACACACATAGCATTTATACTTATTTATGAAAAGACTAAAATACTGCAACCACTGTTAATTAATGAGAAATTCTATATTATCCTGTCCTAATCGTAGAAAAGCAATTCAGGTGATATGAATAATGAAGGAAGTATAAACATCAATGTTAAAGCTTTAAGTGAGAGAGCAATAATACACTTTAAAAATAAATGAATTTAATCCCGTAACTCGGTAAATACCAACATGGGACATAGTTCATCTAGTATAATGAATGCAAATAAAATCTATTTAGTTAAAGTATGTTTAATTTCCGCGAGTATCAGAGCAAAAATAAGAAAAGTAGCGCGAAACATTTAATCTGATGCAGATTTATTTTGTGTGTATTGCTAGAATTGTATTTTATGCGAGCTTCGATGGATTATTATTAAAAAATATCAGGGACTTTAACTTTTCACACACAATATGCATGTGTAACTCGAAAAAAAGATGGTAAAACTGAGTTTTTACTTTTTCTCTAGGGTGCACACTGGTCCACCAGTCCGAGAAAGTGGCCAAAAGTAAAAGTTGTTGTAAAGTTTCTAATTTCAAATCCGATGTCAAAGAAGAAAAATTCAAATTGGCGGAAAATTTGAATTGATCATTTCTATTTGTTCATGCTTTGAGGTGAATATGGTAATAATACAAAATTATAATTGTTTGTATTTTGCAAAAATTTATACCAAGAGAATTTTCTATTTTTTTTTCATAATATTCAGCTATAAATGGAGAACGATTTCATTAAATGTGATTTAATTTGCCACACAAATAGTTGAAATACATGCAGGTATATTAACAATTTGGCATTAAAATTTTTCTTTAATTTGAATGTTAAAAAATTGGTCTCTTGGCTAATGAAATTTGTGGCCTTTGTGGGACGTCAGTATTTTTATACACCCACGCATTCTGCCTAAGGAGTATATTAAGTTTGCTTCTCCGTTCAAAAGTTCAATAAAAGCACTTAATAAAAATAGAACTGTACGGTAAGGTCAGTGTATATATTTTTTATTGTTGTTTTAAAAAGGTTCAAAATATTGACATTTTACTCCAAAAATTACCCAAAAGTATTTTTGTTGTCGATGGTCGAATGGATAAGCATATGCACTTACACTCACGCGGCCGAGGTTCGTCTAGGGATAATGGTAATTTTTCAGTTGCCGGCAACATTAGTTGGAAATTCAGCAGACATGTTCGCCTCCATACAAGCTTATATCTTTTTTCTATAGGCATGTCCTAGACCGGCATGTCTGTCAAATGAACTGCCCTAGCAGCATGCAGCATGCATCTCGCGGCATTAATGCTGCGTTCATACCATGAAGCAATGATTTTTATGTTTGATTTTTTTGGCTACTTTATAAATTTAAACTTTAGTAACTTTTTAGAGTGGTTTTAAAAGAAAGGATGCAAAATTTTAAGTTGAACATGTAACTTTACATAAGTGAAAAAATTACTAAAATCGGTTCAGTAGTTTTTAGCGTCATCGCAGATACGTGAGAGGCCTTTTATATAATAGTATACAGTATAGAAAATAGTATAGAAGTATATATATTAGGGTGGGGCATTAGATTGTACTGAGCAAAAAAGTCCACTAGACCATACGTCTTCGGTGAAAATCGAGCTTCCAGATTTTGAATTGCAGTTTTTTCTCAGACTTCTGTCACGTTTTTTTTGGGATATTTTGGCCTATAACAGCCAAACCGTTGAGATTTTTGTCTTAGTATTGGATCGAAAATCTCAATGGCTTGGCTGTTATAGGCCAAAATATCCAAAAAAATGTGGCAAAAGTCTTAGAAAAAACTGCAAGTCAAAATCTGGAAGCTCGATTTTCACCGTAGACGTATGGCCTTGTGGACTTTTTTGATCAGTACAATCCCAAGAATCAGAAACGCGAAGCGCCCATTAACACTTTTTTCCTTCCATACTAATCGACCCACTCTAATATATATCTTAAAATGGTTCTTTATCGTTCCTCCGAAAATTTTCCAAAGTTTCGACCACAAGATTTATAAGTTCGCAGCATTCTATTAGATCTTTATCAATATTTTGCAACTGTATTGTCAGATTTGATGTGAAAGAAAATAATATATGTATTAAATGGATTGCAACTAAATATTCTGAACTCGTTACAGCGAATATTTATTGGTTTGCTTGAGACGAAGTATCACCGCTAAAATTTGAGGTAAAAAGTTATTATAAGCACTTGAAAATAGTCACATACAGCTCAAGTTTTCGTGAAAGTGACAAATGTGCCAATAAAATGCACTTTTACGTTAAGTTGATAACTTAATGAACAAGGTAGCAACGCTCATTATCATTTTAATTTCACAGCCGGGTTCAGAATAATTTTGTTCAGTTTATATGCATACGTTTTGCATACGTTAGTACCTTAGCAACAGTACAAAGGAAATAACTTAAGTAATATATTTATTCTGTATTATATTTAATTATTATATTAACTATATCTAACCTAACTAGTAATATAAAAGTTTCAATTTATCTTCATTTTTTGGCAAAATTAAATAATTTGAAATATCTGTTTTTATTTAATATATAAAAATATACTGGATTGCTGAGGAGGAGGAGGTTTGAATCCCCTGAACCCTCCTTATCCACGGCATTGAACTTAACTCAAACAGACACTTGCAAAAATATTGCTTAAAAATTCACTATTGAAGCAAGATGAAAAATTTATGATATTGTTGGTAGAAAATATAATTTATTCACAATTAATGGTTGTGATGTCATTTCAAAATTTCACAAGGCTCTCCTGAAAAAGACTAAATTTTGACTTGTGAGAGTCTTGCACGAAATGAGTGGTATGAATAAAAGAATGCACACACGCAGAGAAAAAACATAGTTGCAACAACCATTTTTTAAGAGGATCATAGTATGATTCGGATTATGATTGTTGCTAACATGTTCTTAAGCATATGATGTTTTCTTTGATTATGATAAAATGATTACAACAACTATGTTTAGAAAAGGAACTTTTTTGTATGAACCAAAATATTATTGAAACAATCATTATTTTCTTATTGGGTCAAAAATAGAATGATTGCAACAACTATATTATGAATTTATTTTTAGGATTCAGATTATTGCAAAAATAATTTTTTATTTTTTATTTTCATGCACTCCAATTTTCACAGCTATTAATTAAGATATCTCCAGAGGTTTACCATTGACTAGGCTGTACAGAAATATAAATTCAATTGAAAAATCTTTTTGATAAAATTTTCTGTCCGAGCTGGGGTTTGAACCGCGGCTTTTTCGCTTTCGAGCCAAGCACACTACCAGTAAGCCACAGCCGCTACTATCGCTCGCCTGACTAATGCTATTCATAAACATGGTACATTAAGTGCATTGTCACAAAAATAGCAAAAAGTGTGATAAACAAAATATGGTCAGAATTGCGAAATATATATACGGTAAATAGAAATATGTTTGCTACAATTAAAGTCGAAAATGTCACTTTTCTGCGTGCTGTTTTTAGGATAAGGCGATTTAAAACAAAACACAATAATTGAACAGTTGACAAACGAAACGGCACATAGCCAGGAATCGATAAAACTTATTGTGTCTGAATGAAGTGTAAGTTTTTCCTGCAAACTGTTCAGACACAATAAATTCTTTCGATTTTTGGTTATGTTCTGCTTCGTTTGCCAACAATCAAAGAATAGTTCAGACAAACATTAAAAATTCTAACATGTTTGTCTCTATAATAATATTCACATTTATCATGATTGACAGAACTACAACACTTTTGTTGCAATTAATAGTTGAGGCAATCATAGTATGTTGGCGATCTCAATGATGTTATGATTTCAACTATAATGTTATTTTTGGTACCACCATTAGTAAATTATGACTTTATTAAGGCAAAAATTTGTGTTTGCAGAAACAATACAATAGTTTTAGTAAAAAAAATATTATTGTAGTAATCATGTCTAAACCATGTCTTTTCTCTGCGTGCATAATATAAGAAATGCCTTCATACACCTCCTTCGCCTATTATATAAATTTCAAGTTCCAAGGTATTCGATCTTAAGGAGTAAACTTCAGTCGCACATCGGAGCTGACACGAACACCTTTTTTTTATCAGAGGAGAATGAGCACTTAACAATTCATTTTCAAAGTAACTTAAATAAGATTGATCTGTTGAAATACCTTACTTTAAGTTAAATTTATATCACAGCTGAAATATCTCTCAAAAGAATTGTGTATTTCAGCTGTGTAGCAAGCACAAAACAAAGCTACCCAACGAATTTCATAAATTTGAAAAATTTCTCTGCACTTTGCCCTACGGTACTAACTTTTGATTCCGTTCGTATGCTTGCATCCGCACACGACGTTGTCCTGCTTCGCATCGAGCCAATCAAAACATTAATCATGTTGATTCTGCAATGTAGCGAAAACCGAAGGACTTGCTTGTCCTCTAAGGTAAAGCGGTGAAATGTTGCTTCCTTCACTGAGGGATTTGGGATGTGTTAGCGTGTGTGTGTGTACCAGCATTTGTGCATGCTTGGTTGAGTGCATCTATCCTGAACCAGCTAGTGTGGGATTAAAAAATTCTTTTAATCTATAACAGCTGCAGTTCTGAGCTTTGCTATTATTGCAGAAAAAAAATGAGAAAAAACCATAAAAAACGCGGTAGATTTAACAGATCCTTGCGGTTGCACTATTTTGGCTTATCCTTTCATTCTTCGATTTGCATAACTTCCAATTGATGAAGTTTAACATGTTTCGGTTTTTGTTTTGTTTGCAAAAAAATGTTTTTGTTTTGTTTGCAAAAAAAAACTTTATGTATCGATTTAAGTTAAAACGAGTTCAATAATTGAGTTGATTGCCATTATCGACTGTGTTTGGAAACATTTAAAACGATGCATTGAATTAATCTTTTGAAAGAGAGGAATAGATTATTGGAACCAGAATAAACATCAAAAAAGTTTTGTTATGAGATATGGAGGATTTTTCAGTTTGGACAATCTATTGTTAGTTTGGTTTTTTTGGCAGTTTTTGTGTTTCTGTGATCAGTTCCTTGTCTTGAAACTGGACTGGAGTGAAGCGCGTTGTTGTCAAACGAAAAGTCTTTTTGGAAGACCCCTGTTTTCAAGTGTGTCCATTAATAGTTTTCTGTGTTCAATTTGGTTGACAATTCATGTAGGTAATATTATTGTGCGCTGAAATATACTCAAGAGTCCTACTGTTGTGTTCTATTTTTAAAAATTCAAATACAAATTTTATCAAAAAAGGGTCGGTTTCATCGAAAACTCTTTGACTATACTAATATTCACAGTTATTCCTTCAACTTGCTCCATTAGTTTTTCAAAGCAAAGTCTACAGACACTTTGTTGAGAATTATATGTCACCTCAGCGTTGATTTTCTGCTATTTGTTCATGTAATCTATACATACAATGATCCTTAAATAAAAAATTTTTGCACATAACAATCTATGAATACATTTTTAGAGACTAACCCATTCGCGGACAATTACTTTTCGCATGGTCCCTTTGTGAGGCATTGCGTTTACCTTCGGAATTAATGAAGATAATTAATCCAGGACTGGAGCAAAACTGTCAGAGTTCAAAGACACAAATAGTTATGTAAAGATTTTTAACAGTTTAATTTTTCGGTTCTTGCCGTAATGTCCCAACCACAGTTCCAATTGGCAACACAGGACACGTCGGGAAATCCCGTCTTGGAAAAATGGTTGACAGGATATGCCATTTTGTCTATACATTTTGCTCCTAATTTGATGGCATATCGGCGCTTGAAAAAATAAATATCGTATGCTAAAATTTGCATTTTTAAGATTTTTGAGAAAACAAGGCTAAAAATTTAAAAAAAATAGCGGTAAGTCCAAATTTTCACATACGACATTAATTTTCTCAAGCGACTTGTCCGCCGATATGCCATCTTGTCCGCGAATGTGTTAAAAGGGCTACAACCACCAACCAAAATTTTTTGTCTATCTCTTGCGAATACCCGACAATTTACATTATTTTATCCAATATATCGCGACTTGAGAACTAGAGGGTTCTATCTGGCTGTTTCAAAAATGATCAGGAGAGCATTTTTAAAGTTCGGAGCCATTTTTAAACTATTTAAATAGTAAATATGAAAAATACAAAACATGTGAAATCAAAACAATTAATTTTTTTACTAGAATATAAAATTTGTTTCATAAAAAGTTAAAATAAAACATTAAAAAATTCACTTTATTAATAACAGTTTTCAGATAGAACCTTTTTTAACTCAAACTTGTCACATTTTGAAAAATCTTTCATATATATAATTTTTATATTACAATTACAAAATTATAAAATAAGCAAAAGTAATATAAGAATTATTAATTTCTTTATTGCAATATTAAAGTAAATGTGAAAAAATTAAGATAACATAAAAAATAAATACTTTTTAATGTAAACCTGCACATAGAAGCATCTAGTTCTCAAAAATTGAATTTAATTTATTCATATGAGATCATCTTATTAAATATTGTTTTATAATATTCTATATCTATGGAAACCATCCACTTAAACATACTTTTCAAGCCATTTTATTTGTCTTTAGTTAATGTTGACTTAGATTTTGCTTTATTAGCAGCCGAAAGTGTTGGATTCCAACTGTGGCGAGTCTGTTGTTTTTTTAGTATTGAATCATTTTTCCATTCTTTGGAACCATGGCTGAGCCTTGAACCTACATCGAATATGTCATATTTCTTAAAAGCAAGCTGAGAAACTGTGGTAAATGGAACATTACTGTAATTTAAAATTTTTGCTACACAGTAAAAAATTTGAGGGTAAATTTTATCTTTTTTATAACATTTGTGTGGTATAAACTTTTTTTATTTCAAATAATTTATAAGTCTTGTACCACTCAATATTATAAAAATAATAAAACAAATATAATTTAAAAATTTTATATGGATATCATGTGTAAATCAAAATATATTCTGGTTCAAAAGGAAAGAATTCACCGAAATCAAGAAATTTAAAAATATAGTGGTTTCGATTGGTCTGACGAGAAAAATGGTCTGTAAAAATTTATAAGATTTGATGGTATAAATTTTAAAACATTTTTGGTTTGGATTTATATGAATACAAAATAGTATAAAATTTATGCTCATATTTTTTACTGTGTAGTGATTAAAAATTAAAAAAATTACTGCAGCTCATCTCTATGATAAGGTAAGGATGTTTGCTGTTGGCTATTAGTAAAACTCATAACAAGGACACGTGTTACGAAACTTCAGTCAATTTTAGTCTTTTTTCAATATTTGAATGAATGTTGTCTACTTCTTGAATGCATGAATGGTCAGATGTAGAATATTTTAAAGTTATAGTCCGAAGAAATAAGTTGTTCGGATAAGTTGTTGAATATTTATCGTTGAGTTTTTTTCCAATGCTGAATATCAGATCCTCTGTCACTAGGTATTTCCATTTCGTTTATATAATAAAAAATTTAAACTTGGACACCCAAAAATGTGTCCTTGGAAATGAGTAACACAAACACTTTTGTCACAACACTGACGGTGGCTGATGACAGAACCACATAGTTCTCCGTCTTGCCACTTTTTCAATATTTCCAATTTTATTTGGAATTAATCAATTCTAGATTTTAAAAAACAAACTCAAAAAATTAATTCTATTTTTGTAATATCATTGAAATTGGTTGCAGATAGAACCTTCTGGAACTAAGCACATTCACATTTTTGCTAATAGCACTTAATGTCTTCTGTGTATATTTAAAAAATTATTTGTAAAAATATAAAAAGGGTTTTTGTAATAGATAAAAATCATTACAAAGAGTAAACTCCAATAAAAAACGCAAAAGTGAAAAAAGCCAAATGGAACCCTTTGGTTTTCGCGTCGCCATATGTTACTTATACTAAATGTTAAATTTTTTAACGATCATTAAAGTCTTTAGTTTGACACTAATAGCATTCTCATATCTTTAAAACTATAAAAAATCTTAGTTCAATGAATTTTTGAATAAAAACTTGTTGCCTCAAAAAAGAAAAATGATTCGAAATTCAAAGTTTTGACTTTAAAATATAATTGCAAACTTTTAAATTTGTTTCTTTAATTTTTTTTCGTTTAAAAGCTCAATCAAAGTACTTAAAAATTTTTAAAACTGCATAATTTTAAACTCTTTCATGTGACCAATTCTATTATGTTGATTATTTAAGTGTTAATATGATGCCAATGTATAGATGTCGCACTCATTTTTTGATGATTTTTAAATAAAAAAATAAATAGTGCAAGCTAATGGACTTTCAAATAAGTAATTTAAGTTGGTTTGCTTAACCCTTTCAAAATAATTTTAATATATTATCATATTCAATAGACTGTCAATATTTGAAAATTTTAAATATTTTATTCGTTGTGGGAAATTCTTGTAAATTGTTTTTTGTAATCTTATCTATTATAAGCACTTCTATTTTAATAGAGTCCATTATTTTTAAAGACAGTTCAAAGAGTTCTTGCTGATGAATTATGCAGTGAAATGTTGAAACATTGATAGTATTTTTGATTAGGTAGCCTACAAATCCTTCCCATATGCCAGTTAAAACCTGAGCGCCATCTGTACATACCGCGGATAACTTCTTTTTGTCGGCAAAGTAGAACACATGTTTATCTGCAGTGTCATATACTGTGCTCCCTTTTACATGTCCGTGAAAAGATTCCAGAGTCAAAATAAATGTACAAGTATTAACATTTTTGTCAATAGTATTAATGCATATAATTGGCTGGCATGTATCTGTAATGTCTGTTGTTTTATCAAACATATGGGACACTGATATAAATCAAAAGATTTTGATTTATCAAAAATGAAATGAAGATCAAAATCTTTTGATTTATATCAGTGTGGGTCAATGCCTATGCACGCATGCATCATGAACTCTGTCTTTCTCTGTTGGTGTCAGATGTGCGCGCACTAGTAAATAACTGAAAGAACAGTGTAAGTTTTTCTGTTGACTGTACGACGGGTCATTGGTCTTCGCGAGGGTGGAAGCTTGTCAATATTTTTTATTAAATCCCATCTTTTCTCTCCAAACTAGTACGTCCAAACTAGTACTAAGTACGTCTTTTATATATATCACATCATAAAGCAGTTATCATTGTTTTGCTAAAGCTGAAGCCACAACTTAGTTTAAGAACTTATTTAATTAAGGTCAGGTTTTCATTACAGATTTATTTATATTTGCAGAATCAACGAAACTTTGCTTCAATTTAATAAATAACTGACTGCGATCTTCATTTTTAATTTTTTAAAATTTTGAATAATATGTTTTATAATGCCGTCTTGCGTTGTCTTTTCGATTACCAGCAGCTGATTTGTCAGCACCCAATGTGCACAAAAACGGATGCGGATCCGTTACGAACCCGTTACGAGTCCGTCAGTACGCACTACGCTTTCTTATGTTTCGACGGACCCGTTACGAACCCGTTACGAATCCGCCAAAAGAGTCTGAAACGGATTTGTATATGAAGTCCGAAACGGATTCGTATCTGAAGTCCGTTACGGATTCGTTTCTGAAGTCCGTTCTGAGTTCGAGGCGGATCCGAAAAAATGGAAAAAGCAATTCGTATTCTTGAGAGGAATCGTTCTTATGTTTTGACGGACCCGTTACGAACCCGTTACGAATCCGTAACAAATAACCACAACGTTAACATAAAAGACAGTCTTAAAATTGTTTTACAATTTCTTATTTTATTTTCAGTGGATTAGGGATACGAAATACAATTGTGTACTTATTTTTATTTTAAACAACTTTTTTATTTCATTAGGCTCGTGCTCCTCAAGCTCTCCTTCAAATCGAAGAAAAGTACTGGTCAGAATTTTTAAATAATTATCATTAGCGATCAAGTTAAATGTGACTATCGGATAGCCGTACACGAGATATTTTTCGGAAACTTTTTTAATTGCGTGAATTTTGTACGCTTTGTCATTATAGCAGTAAAAGTTATTGGGATGCTTCAATGAAAAATAATGTTGAGCTGTTTGAAGAAACAAGTATGAGCCATCCGGGAACTCACCAACATTTTACTCGTTTGTTTGATATTTTGAATTATTTTTTTTACCATTTAAACTAGCCTCCACTACTCTCTTATAAATTTGATTACAAAATAATTTTTTTTGTTTTAATTTACGTTTAATTTCCTGCAAAAAGTTTTCGAATTTGAATGCGTCAAACTTGTTTAAAGAACCTATATTTTTAACATCTGTAGCTATATGCGTCAAACGAGTCCGTTGCGAGTTCGCATTATTTAAAAAAAAAGAGTATGAATCGTCTGTTTCGTATATGAAGTCCGAAATGGATTCGTATCTGAAGTCCGAAACGGATTCGTATCTGAAGCCCGAAACAGATTCGTATCTGAAGTCCGAAACGGATTCGTATCTGAAGTCCGAAACGGATTCATATCTGAAGTCCGAAACGCATTCGTAACTGAAGTCCGAAACGGATTCGTACCTGAAGTCCGAAACGGATTCGTAACTGAAGTCCGTAACGGAGAGAGGAGTTTCATACGAAAAAGGATCCGTTCCGGATGCGAAACGCAATCCGTTTCAGACAAAATGTACGAAGAAGTGAGTTCGTTACGGATTCGTAACAGATCCGTTTGGCACACTGGGCAGGCATTCAAATTAATTTTTAGTGCTAAGCAAAAAAAAAACATTCCATTTCAAAATTTGAGTATTCAAACTCCATTTTGATATTATTCTTGTTTTATCAGTGTGCCTAAAGCAGAGAAGAACATAAGCAAATCACATAAAGAAGCGAAACAGATAAACGAGATGTTGCCTGATTGAAGTTTCGTAGCATACAGATCTCTGCTGAACAACGCTGACTGCTGAATGCGTATATAGAAATGTGACCTCTGACCTTATATACAGAAACTGTTCTCAAGTGTGTAATAAATCATTCTCTATTTTTCTTGCCTTGTCCACCCCTTCCTATAATTTTATTCCTTGTGTTCATGTGTTCCTTTAATTATAACAACCCAGTAAAATAATATGCGATCGCTTCCATAAGGAGCACAAAAGGAGGGCTCTTGTAAGCACTTGTGCCCTCATGCTTCTTTACTGTTTTATAAGATCAATAGGCGAGCAATTAATAAAAAAAGAAATCAAAGTGAGGCATGTGAATTTTAGGAAACTCTAGCATTATTTTCTGTGAAAAAAAATTGTAAATGTTCCTTTGCTGATCCATTTGGATCATTTATTGATCGCTCCTTTTGAGCTCCTCTGGGATGCTAAAGGAAGCACTACTCTTCCTAGGAATGCAATGTTAAAAGAGAGTACAAAATAAACCTAGCTTCGGTCAATAAGCAGCACTCCCAGATCGCTCATAGGATGATCCACTTTTTTACTTGGAAGTTGTCAATTTAATCTAAAGAAATGCTTAAAATGTAATTGTTTTATTTTTATATATTCAATTAATCGGAATAGCTACCGTGCATTATAAATATTGTGAAAAATAGAGAACAATGTTAATATCAACAGTGATTACAAATAAACGCCTGTGCACAAGATTAAAAGCCTGAATAGTGTTCTATCAAACTCTCAGTGTTCATAATAGAGTTTTATTTTTACAAACAGAACTTTTGCCGATTTGATATTTTAACGTTTATTTGGTTTGACAATTTATCATGAATAGACTCACGCTGGAGCAATGTTTGCAAATAATTGAAATTTATTTTAAGAAACACGGTTCAATTCAGGGAACACATCGGGCCTTTTATGGTGTTAATCTAGAAAAAATCACTGTTTGGTGAAATTTATGGGCCGGTGGAATAATTGGTTCCAAATGTCTTAAAAAATTATGATGGTCTGAACGTGTCAGCTGTGCCAATCGTGTACAAATACATGATTGCTAAGTTTTCCGTTAGCAGAACATTCCCAAAATTTGGTCTGAGACTACATTAAAATATAGATTATATGACCACTCTTCTAAAGCATGTTTTGACGAAAATGAGCACCAATTGCGTACTAAAAAAATACGTGATAAGGCGACATTCAACATTTGAAACAAAAAAGAACTCAATTTACATCATTTTTGTGCAAAGATTATAATACATAGAGACTTGACATTTTTTACGTAAATAATACAAGAAAGAATATCCCATGATTCCCATGTAAGTAGTTCGTATTAAATTGTTTGTAAGGACGTTTTGACTACAAAATTCACTTGAATTATAAAGTTTGGTTACAATTTACTCTCCCTAATTTTTCGCTGTCATTTTCAACCATTAAGATCCCCGTTGGTAAGAACTGTAGTGAAGGTTGTAGGCTTAAATATATTAAAATGTTAATTGTATTGCCTTAGAAGCTAGTCATAAAGAGTTTAGAAAAATTTGGCTTAAATCATACCCGTAAAAACTTTTGAGTACTTTGCAATATAAATATATTCCGTGGGTTACTGCTTTCATCAGATTCTTTTATATCATCCCTTTTTAGTTTAAAAAAAAAATCTAAGAACCAATGCATGTGCCTTATACAAACAATGTTTGGTCTTTGACCTAAAAGGAAAGGTAGAGAGTATTAGAGAAAGAATTGATTGGAACCATATGTGAATTATCGATTAGGCGGAAAAAACGTGAAAGACAATCTGAATAGCTTATAACGGCAAGCAATTCAAGCACTCAGTTTTGCTTGTCCTATAATTCCACATTTTCCACCATGAAGTTGTGGATTTTTTGTTTTCAATAATTCTTAAATGCAGTAAAGAACAAAGTAAGCAAGAAGAACCATACCTAAGCCCGGATTTGAACCGGGGACCTCTGAGTTTATGATCTTAAATGAAAAAAAAATGTATTTTATTTTATTTCTTAGACTTTCTACAACTGGAGATATTGCACATTTAGTGTTCATTTTATATGGGAGGTTGTCGAAGGGAGTGACTGATATTGATAAAAGTTTGTGTGGCGTTTTATATTTATTTAATATTTACACATGCTAAATTTCATGTACCTACGATGATTTCTTCTATTTTTGTCCCCCTTCCCCTATGCGCCGTTGGATTTCTTTTTATGGGATAACGTTAAGTCGTTAGTTTATGCAAACAAGCTTACTACGTAAGAGGATCTCAAGAACAATATTAAACACGAAATTGCCAACGTTTCGGCCTCTATATGTAGAAAAGTGATGGAAAATTGGCTATAAAGAATTGATCTCTACAAACGTGCTGCGGTGGTCAAACGTTCGATATCGAACTCTCATCTTAAATATTATCTCGATATCTAAAATTGTTGTTCTGCATTATCTATATCTATTAGGGAAGTCAATCCTGGGATCCCGGACGATTGAAGCACCTTTAAATACAGGGATTGTCTTTCCGGGATCCCGGGATTTTTAAATAAAAAATGTCTATTTAAAATATTTATGTAAATGCCACAATTTCAATTTAAGTTGATATGAATATAGAAATAAAAAAGCCTTTTATTGAGGCTGAAAAATATTGTTAGAACAATGAGTGTGAATCACTGGAGCAAAAAATTTGCAGCGTCTTAGAAGAATTTGCAACATCGGTAAGTCAGCTATGTATTTTAAAATTGTCCGATATTCTGACCAAGGAAATAATTTTGTTTTGTGGTTAATGCAATCGTGATCGAAACTTACAAATTGCTTAAGATTACCGTACAACTATTTCTCCAACTAGCATAGAACCAGAACGGTGCTTCTCATCAGCGAGTTATATTTGTAATAATATTCGTACAAAACTCTCTAATGAAAAATAAAATGTGTTAATCAGCTTAATGTATTACTTAAAAATAATTAAAACAAAAAATTTAATTTTGAAAAGTTTTTTCCAACCTTAATTTGCATTAAACATGAAGACGGTGTGTAAAAAAATATTTAACATTTATATAATAATACCTTAAACAGTTCAATATTTTATTTTTAATATTTGTTGTTCTTTAAATTAATACAATTTGCAAGTAATTAATATTATATTATTTTTTTGTGTTAATTAACAATAAAGGTTTTCACAATTTTGTGGTAAAGTGATATTGTTGTTTTTTTTTGCCATAGTTGAAAATCACAATTATGAGCACCCTTTAAAATGGAATTTGTGGTTGGGAATATCCCACTATAGCTTTTCGTTACTATGCAAATAAATTAACTGTCCCATTTGATATATTTTATTGATATGTGTCATAAAAAAGTTTAACTTTTAGCAATTAGAAAATAACTGGCAACCGATCAGTTGCTTATGGAATTCTAAAAACCACGTTCGTTAAACGTATCATTGGGCTACTTAAAATTACCACACTTTTGGTTTTTAGAGATTTCATGTAAAACAACAAAAAATATAAAAACCGCTCGGTAAAGTGTGATATCAACCATGGAGTTTTTTAACTAAACTGAAAACAATGCAATTGTGAATAGCCTTAATATGATGTGTTGTTTTGTTTTTGTCATTTTATACATTTATTAATTTACATTTCTTAGTTTCAAGTAATACATAATAAAAAATTGTATTAAACAAATTTTGAATTATTTACTTCTTGAAGTTTTCAATCCCGAACTATTCCCAGGATCCCGGGATTAAGATTTTCAATCCCGATAATCCTAGGATTGAGAAAAGTTTCTAGGATTGGCCTTCTTAATATCTATACTCTATTTTATTATATAAAAGGGAACTCACGAAATTTGATCCAGAATAAGCACGGTAACTGCTTTACCAATTTGGATAATTCTTTTTTTATTATATTTCTATGATAATGTAGATTGTCATAGCTTACCAAGGTTTTCGAAAAGTTTATTCCTCAATTATTACAAAATGACGCATCTTATTTGATGCTTATGTTCAATCAGCAGCACAATACAACAGCAAACAAAGCTTTCCTCTCTTTTTTACGAGTGCTTCTCTCAATACAACACGGCAGCCATGTTGCGTAGTTGCTTTCAATTTTCTTTTGCCCATATCACATGATGTTTGTTTGTTTGAACGAAGATCTAAATATTTTGTTTGTGCTTTTGCCCATTTAGCACGATTTTTGTTTTTACGACGAATGGTATAATTAGGTGCGTATAATTGAAAGCAAAAACAATATATTTTTTCGTCGTACTCAAAAACCTTGTGTAATATTGTTAATAAAATTAATAAGTTTTGACATGGTTTTTGAAATCATGTCAATCCGGTGGGCGGAGTATGCCCACTGAGAGCACAAAATAAAAAATATAAATAAATAAAAAATATAAATAATAAATAAATAAATAAATAAATAAATAAATAAATAAATAAATAAATAAATAAATAAATAAATAAATAAATAAATAAATAAATAAATAAATAAATAAATAAATAAATAAAT